>JAPMUY010009370.1:0-27500 GCA_026901105.3 Galaxias olidus
ATATATATATATATATATATATCTGTCAAGCTCTACCTCCACAGTACTCCCACTCCCTCCATCTCCCTGCGTCTCTCCCGCTCTCCCTAATGATATCAGCGCTGCGTTGCACCTGTTAGAACTCTGCGACGGGTTTGATTCAGTTCATCGGCAGGAAGGAGCTTTAAAAAAAAAAAAACACCGCGACTGTCAGTGACTGTAAGAAGGCAGAGAGATGCTACCTGGGATGAAAATGAACAGGGGACTGACAGGAAAGAGAGGGGGAGCACAAAAACACACGCATTCCATTGTTTCACTTTATGCACAAAAGATGCGCTAGCGAAAGTGTAGCCAGAGGACCAAAAAGAAAGGACAGGCCCGTGATGCCAAGCCATGCTTTGTCACTCCGGCACTGGAACTCAGTCGCCCACCTTCAGCCAGGGAATAAGGCAGAGCAAACCGACGTGTCGTCTGTAACCATCATGGAGCAGCGGACACGCTCTGCGGGGAGCCTGACCGGGTGGCTGGCTCTCGGCGTGGCTTTTTTTTTGGGGGGTGCTGTTCTTACCCGGCTCAGCACGGAGAGAGGACGAGATCACTGAGGTGGCGCGCGCAGGACAGCAACAACGCCACTTGGCCCCGCGGTTCACTGATGAGCGGGGGCTGAAATCCCCGGACACATACGTTACACTCACACAGTAGGATTGTGATCTCTTGATTTTGCCATATACATAACATACAGTAAATGGTTTAATTTACGCTTCAATATTGGACCAAAACAGCAAAACAGAAAAGAAAATGAATCACTCAACCTAACGCAGGCCAATATAATATCCCATACTCTAATAGCGAATACTGGATGGTATTTTGCTAGAGGGTAACTGCTGGTTCCAGAGGGAATAACTCCATCTCAGCGTGTCATTTAAAGGTTACATGGATGCGTTAATAATTGTGAGGCCATATCAAATCTCCCACCCTCTCCGCTGGTCTATTTTTAGGGAGTCAAAGTGACACCATTTCCATTCACCAGGGAAGCGTGGCCCCTGTCATTCGGCGGCCGTCCGCTCTCCCCGCTCTATTCATCACATGGAAAATGCCTCTGCAGGGTGCTCATTATCTTAATACCGGGTTGGTTAATGCCGGGCACCGGTGTGCGTGGCGCTCTGTTTTGCGATTGCTGGTGTTTATGCCCTTCTCAGTGTGTGTGTGTGTGTGTGTGTGTGTGTGTGTGTGTGTGTGTTTGCAAGCCAGTGATTCGCGGGCGGGAAAACAGGGACGCAGACAATGAAAAGAAAGAACGGAAGAAAGAAAAAAAGGAGAACATGTGTGAGTGGGAGAGCGCATGTGACGTGTGTGTGTGTGTGTGTGTGACTGTATGACTGTCTGTGCCGTGTGCGTGCGTGCGTGTGCGTGCGTGTGCGCCAAACAGTCACAATGATTAGGGGAGGAAGCCGGTAGGAAATGTCACCCGGGAACGAGCCGAAAAGAATCCCTTTCAGGGGAGACAGCTCTGGCAGCCATGACAGGGAGCTGGGGCATTTGGTGCAATCCTGGGCGGCGGATTGATGGAAGCCTTTCCGACTGACGAGGACCTGGGTGGTGGCCCCGGTCCCTCTTCATCCAAACTGTCAGCGGCAAATTAGCGGCGGCTTCCTGTCGGATGGAAACTTTTTTGCTGTACTTTCAGGAACATGCAGTGTACGAACGAGAACATGGAGCCCAGGACACGTGAGTAAGCTATCAGTGGGCGAGTGGACAGCCTCGACAGCATTGCTAAGCAGCTCATCAAAGGGAATGTGGCTCCCCCCTCTGTTGTCCCCTGGGACCGGCCCTCCGGGCACCTCCTCAAACGGGGTCTGGGGGTCACCTCTCCCCACTGCCCAGGAGAGAGAGAGAGAGAGAGAGAGAGAGAGAGAGAGAGAGAGAGAGAGAGAGAGAGAGAGAGAGGGAGAGAGACAGAGAGAGAAAGAAAGAGAGAGAGGGAGAGACAGAGAGAGGGAGAGAGCGAGAGAGACAGAGAGAGAGCGAGAGAGACAGAGAGAGAGGGGCCTGGCTGAGCAGGGGACTGGCCCACTGGCAGGGGCATAACCTTGGCTGTGCACCAATTCACCGTCTCCTCAAGGAAAAAAGCGCGTCCTGTCCTATGACCTTCCGGAATGAATCGCGAGGCGCAGTCAGCAAAAGCAGCGGACGTCGTATTCATTTCCCAAAAACAAAGGGGTGGATCACAGAGAGGCCATCGATGCCTTAGTGTGTGTGTGTGTGTGTCTGTGCGCGCGTGTGTGTGTGTGTGTGTGGGTGTCAGTGTGTGAGTGGCTGGGGGTTGCTGCAGGAGCGAATGCTAATAATGTGTCGGCGTCTCCATCCGTTCCCTAACGCGGCGTGGTTTAGCCCAGGATAAAGAGGGAGAGCGTGGCGGGCTCAGCCTCTAGACGCTGGCCGTGGGCCCACTCCCTAATCCCCCCTCTGAAGCCTGCGGCACATCCGCCGTGCTGTTTTGGCAGGGGCTAGTGCTCAGCGGAAAATGGTGGGCAACACACAGAACTAAGCGGCGCTTCCCCCCCATCCCTCTCTTGTTCCCTCTGCTGTGTCGGGAAAGGCAGCGGTGGAGTTGAGAAGAGAATGGGGCGTGTGTCTGGAAAGAAGCCACACCACTTTGCAAAGCTGCCCCCCCCCCCCGACCCAGTCTCTCTCTCTCTCTCTCTCTCTCTCTCTCTCTCTCTCTCTCTCTCTCTCTCTCTCTCTCTCTCTCTCTCTGTCCACCTGACCTCCGTGCTCCCTTGGCTGCGTTTGCGCCCGCCGTGCCTGCTCCCTCTGCCAAACCAATCCTCCTCCCAGCTGGGAACGAGCGCATCTCACTGTACCGGGAAAAGGGGACGGATCATTGGCCAGGTCTGAAGTGACTTCCTCTCTTCCGTCCATTTCCCCCCCGTCTCCACAGATGGGGAAGCACTTGGACGGGTGGAAGAAAAATGGCACTTGCGTATATGTTCCGCTTGACGTGCGCTGCGTTTTCCCCCAATTTCTTGATGCCAAAAGTAAACGTTAGGTCGAAAAAAACGCGGATGTTTTCCGAAAAGCAACACAGCCCATTGCTTTTTGACGGTGGGGAGGAAGATGGCGGCGTTGAACCGCAGCTGGAGCGGTGTGCGTCCACTGGATGACGGTCTGGGGAGTTCCATTGAAAGGGGGCATAATTGCCGTTATCCACGTTGTTATTCTTGTGCATTCCCACGCGTCACGGCCCACACACTCAATCTGGAGGGCCGCCATTTTGGGTTTGGTGCGCTCAGGAGCTTTAGAATTAGACTTAAAAGTGGATTGTGTGTGTTTGTGTGGGTGTGTGTGTGTGGGTGTGTGATTTGTGTAGACAAGCAGTGGGGCCAATGCGGACTTGTCTGATTGAGTTGATATGCTGATTAGGAGCGGGCTCATGACTCAGCGTTCCTCCAGGGGTCGGTGACGTCGTGTGGCGGCTGGTGGAACATGATGGGCCCAGCTAATCCCCATGGGGTGCACACACTGCCTCGGCCTCTTATCTCTGACCCGCAGCCCCCCTGAAGCCAGCCCACGCACGGACAGCCAGCGTCATGGCCAAGGACCCCAGACACACTTCAAACTGTGTCGCAGCGTTTGTGTCGCTGTGCGTGTGTGCGCGTGTGTGTGCGCGCGTGCATGTGGGTTTCTATGTGTGGACAAGTGAAAAAATAGGGGGCATTTTGACCTAGCAACTTTTGTGTTTTTTATTTTTTGTTTTGCCATGCTTCTCTTGTTCCCCTGTTGGTGCTTCAGTTTTCAGATCCCTGTTATGGTTAAGATAGGAATCATTTTCTTTCAAAAAATGTAAATCCGTGTAACTGCTTTGGTCACTTTTACGCCTTCAACCTCACCTGCTTTCGTTTTCGTAGATGTCGAGGGGTTGTTTGTCTGCATTGGTTATTATGGTTCGTGAAGAGACACTGAACGCTGTCCAGCTTTCTGATAAAACATCTCCCTCGTTTGACCAGTGCCAGATAAGAATGTTTTGGAAAAACACGTCTTTGTGTGCTGGCTTCCCCCTTTGTACCTACGCCTTCCACTCTGTTTCTCCATCTCCTTTGGGACTACCCAGCTCTCTGTTCTCTGCCAGGTCCTGGCCATTATCTTAGGGACGAGGCTTGAGGATGAGTAGTGTGTGCGTGTGTGTGTGTGTGTGTGTGTGTGTGTGTGTGTGTGTGAGAGAATGGATAGGTGTCCTGGGGATTTCGAGCCATGTCCACACCGTCTATAGGCCTCTGTTTGGTTTACGGTCCCCCTCTGATGCTCCCACGGCTCAGATCAGAGGAACTCTTCCCTGTGATTTTTATTTCTCCGGGGACTAGCATGGGGTAGCACCGAGAGGGCGGGCCTTTGTTGCCGTAGATGAGGGGGGTAGTCAATAAAGAGCGGTGACGTTGGGTAGAGGCCACGCAGCGTACGTCAGAGGAAGAGGAGGGAGAGGGGGGGTGATGAAGGAGTTTGAGATGACTTGTTTTGACGGCTGTTCCACTGGGGACACGTCAAAGTGACAGGTTGGAGTGTTTGATGGCGTTCTTTGTTTTGTTGACGTGTTAACGCCGTCCTGTCCTGTGGCAGCACTTTGAAACAACACGTAGTCACCCATGCACACACACACACACATACGTTTCCTACTTTCACTTCATGAGCTTTCCTTTAAGGTCCCCGCCATCGCTCAGCAGATGGAACGGCTTAAGGACTGTGAGCCTCGCACGCTAAACTCAGGGTTAGAACTCTGATTCTTCTAAGGCCTAACATTCCAACACACAGATGTGGAATAGACACATACCCAAACACACACACACACACACACACACCGTACACTACACTCGCACACCAGACACACACACACTCATGGACACATACGCACAAACACATCGTACACTACACTCACACACACACACACACACACACACACACAGACAAACACGCACACGCACACACACACACACACACACACACACACAAACACACCAGTAGCGGTGTGCTTTGCCAGCATGGTGGTGGTGGTTATGGGCTCCACTCTCCACAGTCTCTGACCCCTGAAGGTCAGTGTTAACAGCCTGTGTAAATAGCCCACTGTGGCACTCTGTGAGTGTGTGTGTTTCTTTTGGATGGAAGTCTCATCATAAAAAGGCCCTTCACACATAACTGTGGAGCTGAGAGAGAGAGAGAGAGAGAGAAATAAATAGAGAAAGAGAGAGAGAGAGAGAGGCAGAGAGGAAGACAGGGAGAGACAGCTGGGCTTCCAAAAGGTCCCCAACATATTTTCAGGGTTTCAAATTCATATGATTCAATTAATCAATCATTTATAGATTATCCATTCATTTTATGACAGAGACACACTCACAAAACAGCATAAAAACACAACAAAGCACATAACGAACCGAGATAACTAATACAAAAATAAAGACCTGACATAACCACACAAATGTACTAGTGTTTGCACTCTTCTGTAGCCACGCGTGTGCCTGTCTCTACTGTTGCTTTGGGCCAAGCATGTCCCTCCGTTCCACGGCCGAACATCAGAGTTGCGATGCCGCGTTCGGACGGACGGGAAGCGGGCCGGTGTCCTTTCCCGGCCCCCGGCTCCGTGCTTCCATGTGGCCCGGCATTGAGCTCGGTGCTTTCGCCGTTGGTCTCCCACACGTCAAACGCTCCTCGGAAGCAAAACTGTTTTCCTCTGAGAACGGAGGGGGTTTGAATGAGGCTTTCTCGTCAGTCCTGCCTCAGTCTTTTTTGGGGTCCGGGGTGTCCTATTTGCCCTGCCTCAGCCTTTGAACGAGCTCTCCATCGCTGCCCTCCTCTCCTGCTAATGAATTCAGAGGACGCGTGATTGGAGTCTGCCACGATTTCTCCCCGCTTGGATCAGGTGGTGGTTTTAATTGCCCACTCGATCCCGCTCTCTTTAATCAACCACTTCTCTAGGAGTGTGTGCGTGTGTGTGTGTGTGTGCATGTTGATTTGCGTGCATGTGGGAGTGTGTATGTGTGTGCATGTGTGTGTGTGTCTGTGTGTGTGCGCGCGTTTCTGTGTGTGTAAATGCGTTTTGAGGTTCTGCGCAGGCAAAGGAAAGGATTGTGTTAGCTTGACAAATGAACATTTGCATCCAATTTGCTCGCACATTTTAACACTTAGTGGCGTTATACATTTAAACCTGGAAGCACTTCCCATAATTTGCCTCACCCACCCTAATGGCATGTCCCTGACTAAAAGCCATGCCATTTTCGATCTAAACCTGGTGAACAAAAAGCCAGCCACACATGATATTCATGAATGACAGAGTTTTGAAAGCCTCTCACAATGAGCCTCTTGAGCACATATCATGAGGTCCCTTCCAGCTCTGTGTCAGCCAGACATTAGCGTGTTTTCAGCGCGTGCCAATGTCCAAGGGTCTCATTTATAAAACAGTGTGTAGGATCCACACCAAAAGTGTAGGTACGTACAAAAGGCGAAAATGGCGTATGCACAAAGAAAAATCAAGATTGATGAAACAGTGCGCACGCAAGTCGTACGCCAATTTCCCTTTATAAATCAGAATGAATTCTAAATGTGGCGGACGTGAGCGCGCGTCTTGTCCCCCCCATTTAACGTCCATAGCTGCCTATAAATAGTCAGTGAAACGCCCGTAATTAATATGTATTTATACTGGCTGCACAATTGCGGGACACCTCCAGTGAGGTCATTTCCCTCATTGCCAGTTCTACGCAATGAACATGTGATAAGAATGAAACCGTGCGCTCCTGTCTCCCTGAGTCTGACTGAAGCCTGGTTTATACTTCTGCGTGAGCGCGTTTGCGAACGTAAACGCTCATTTGCCTCCTACATTCGCACTTTTCGCACAGCAATTTGCCTACATACTTCAACGTAAGTTTAACGGGCCCACTAGGTGGCAGTGTTGCATTCAGTAATCCAGAATGTACAGAAAAACGTAGAAGAAGCACAGACATGGAAAATGTCCCGCAAAAGTATAAACAAAGAGACCGAAGGTTTCTCACTGCTTTTCATATTTTCTTATATCAAATCAAATCAAGTTCATTTATAGAAAACGTTTAAAACAAGCAGAGCTGACCAAAGTGCTGTACAATATATTCACATACAGTTTATCAAACAATACAGAAAACAGTTGTAACATATAGCCTATATACAGTTAGGCCCAAAAATATTTGGACAGTGACACAAGTTTTGTTCTTTTAGCTGTTTACGAAAACATATTCAGGATACAATTATGTAATCAATATGGGCTTAAAGTGCAGACTCTCAGCTGTAATTTGTGAGTATTCACATCCAAATTGGAGCAAGGGTTTAGGAATTACAGCTCTTTAATACGTAGCCGCCTCTTTTTCAAGGGACCAAAAGTAATTGGACAATTGACTCAGAAGGCTGCAAAAAAAAATAACAACGCTGCATGGGCTCTTCCCTCATTAACCTGTCATCAATTAAGCAGTTAAAAGGTCTGGAGTTGATTCCAGGTGTGGCGTTTGCATTTGGAAGCTGTTGCTGTGAACACACAACATGCGGTCAAAGACTCTCAATGGAGGTGAAACAGACCATCCTGAGGCTGAAAAAAGAAGAAATCCATCAGAGAGATAGCAGAAATGTTAGGAGTGGCCAAATCAACAGTTTGGTACATTCTGAGAAAAAAAGAGTGCACTGGTGAGCTTGGGAACTCAAAAAGGCCTGGACGTCCACGGAAGACAACAGTGGTGGATGATCGCAGAATCCTTTCCATGGTGAAGAAAACCCCTTCACAACATCCACTCAAGTGAAGAACACTCTCCAGGAAGTAGGTGTATCAGTATCTAAGTCTACCATAAAGAGAAGACTTCATGAGAGTAAATACAAAGGATTCACCACAAGGTGCAAACCATTAATCAGCCTCAAAAATAGAAAGGCCAGAATTGACTTTGCCAAAAAACACCTGAAGAAGCCAACCCAGTTCTGGAACAGCATTCTTTGGACAGATGAGACTAAGATCAACCTGTACCAGAATGATGGGAAGAAGAAAGTTTGGAGGAGAATTGGAACAGCTCATGATCCAAAGCACACCACATCTTCTGTAAAACATGGTGGAGGCAGTGTGATGGCATGGGCATGCATGGCTTCCAATGGCACTGGGTCACTTGTGTTTATTGATGATGTGACAAAAGACAGAAGCAGCCGGATGAATTCTGAAGTGTATAGGGATATACTTTCTGCTCAGATTCAGCCAAATGCAGCAAAGTTGATTGGACGGCGCTTCACAGTACAGATGGACAATGACCCAAAACATACTGCAAAAGCAACCCAGGAATTTTTTAAAGCAAAGAAGTGGAATATTCTGCAATGGCCGAGTCAATCACCAGATCTCAACCAAATCGAGCATGCATTTCACTTGCTCAAGACAAAACTTAAGGCAGAAAGACCCACAAACAAGCAACAACTGAAGACCGCTGCAGTAAAGGCCTGGCAAAGCATCACAAAGGAGGAAACCCAGCGTTTGGTGATGTCCATGGGTTCCAGACTTCAGGCAGTCATTGCCTGCAAAGGATTCTCAACAAAATATTGAAAAGTAACATTTTACTTGGGGTTATGTTTATTTGTCCAATTACTTTTGAGCCCCTGAAATGAGGAGCGTTTGTATAAAAATAGCTACAATTCCTACATGTTTAATCATATATTTTTGTTCAACCCCTTGAATTAAACCTTAAAGTCTGCACTTCAATTCCGTTGTAGTTGTTTAATTTCAAATCCAATGTGGTGGCATGCAGAGCCCAAATCATGAAGATTGTGTCACTGTCCAAATATTTTTGGCCCTAACTGTACATCCTATTAAATATGCTTCCCGATTAAACTGTACAACATATTTGACGGATTATGTTTCAAAAACAAATCACATAATTATAGCATAATAGCAACACATCTCCGTTTATATTTATTATGCAAATTTTTTGTTTTGTTTTTGTGCACTCCATTCAACTGTGTATATAATTGCCTATGTGAGAGCTAATATTTCGATTCATTGTACACACTGGCGTCAATTTCAAAGTGTTTGTTGAGATTCTTCCTTCTGCCAGCAGAGTCGCAGCTTCTCATCTCTCCAGTTTAGTGCGTACGCATGGGTTGAAGTTCGCGTGGAGGGCCGCACATTTTCACGTCAAGTATGTTTTTATACATCCCAACGTCGGAGTAAAAAGAGGCGTATGCCTTCTTCCGTGCGTACGCACCGTTTTATAAATGAGACCCTAGCTCTGTGTGGCCTGCCGGCGGGTGAAGCGCTGAGGCTTTGGTCCCCCCCTCCCCCCCCCACCCTCAGAACCCTTTCTCAGGCTATTTGTGCACATGGAGTCCTTCCTCTGCCGCGGGTCTGGGGACCACCGATAGACACGGACACCACCGGGGGTGGGGGTGGTGGGGTGTCTCTGGCGTTCCTGCCGCTTGGCTCTGCACTCACCCCTCCCCCCCTCCAAACAATTACGTTAGACTAGTGTTCAATTGTCCGATCGATGCCAAACCACCTCTGTTCATAACGACCTTTGGGGTTGACTTAATTGCCACCGTATTTCCTCGAGGTCGACCATCGATTGCCTGCGCTTTCCTCAGCACCCTGCTTACATCTGTCAATCAAATCCTTGTTATTCCATCTCCATCCGTAGTGCTATGTTGACTGGTGTCCCCTCTTATGCAATTGATCGCCAAGTATTTCACTCAAAACATTTCAGTCTGGGGTTAGCGAAGGGCCGTTTTGTGTATCTTTAGTGCAATAAAGTAGGGTCACGTTGTCTGAAAATCTGTACTCTGACCAGCTGTGTGCCGTGTGTCTGTGTGTGCAGTGTGTCAACAAACATGACGTTACACCCCCCCCCCCCCCACCCCCCCACCCCCTACGTGTCCTTAACACTGTCTCCTCCCTACTCTTCTAACATGAAGTGGGTACCCACGGCAACGAACTGATTGATCGGGCTAACTTTGTGGCGTCCTCTATGTCAGTCCTTGTTTGAGCAAAGTGCAGGGACGCTGCTCCGCTTTCATCTGCTTTCATCTGTGTGGCTGATACAAAGATATCCTCTAATGGACGCCCGCTGCCGTGCCAGCACTTCCACATCCTCTCCGTGGCTCTCAGGCTATTCATGGTAGGCTTCTGAGGGCTCCACTCCACACTCCTCTACCCCTCCTCATTTTGTAGCTGATAGAGACAAAAAAAACGCGTGTTTTTTTAATATTATTTTGTTTGACATGGTACCATGTCTTATTATTATTATTTTGCTTATATAATAACCCCCGGAGTACAAATAGATTTTTTCTTCCCGTTTGAAGTTACGGGGAATTCGAACGTCTGTTTTTGGATCAAAGACAAATATCGGAGCTGAACTCTGGACGTGACTCGGTGGGTTTCTCCCCTATCTAAAGAAACGACATCGTGGGCCTCACCGTCCTAAATACCATGTGGTTAGGTGCTGCTGTTGGTGTGCTGAGGCAAAAGCAGCCTCTCTTCGCAGACCGTCCGCATGACGATGGCGTTGCACAGCCGGCTCTTGGGCAGAACACAAACAAGAGCATGATTGAGGCGCCTAGCATCTCATAACAAAGAGGCCGGCCATTTCCAACAAGCTCTTCACTTCTGGAGCTCGGCTTCTGGCAAAACACTTAATTGGCCGTTCACCGTTGTTTGTGTACTTAGTTCCAACCTGGCTGTTATCTGATTTGCCTAGCACAGTTGCTTGGTTTCTTATCCAAGAATCTTTGCACGACAGCTTGGAAGCAGGATGAGGTGTTACAGTTCAGGCCACAGGACTTGCAGTGTTTCGCTTAGTAAGAAATGCATGTGGTAGAAACAAAGGGATAGTGTCCTTTTGGGAAGGAATGTCTCTACAACCAGAATGTGGAAACGGAATAAACACTATGTTAATGCTTTTCCGTACGGTGGGTGTCATGCCGGTCTCATCCTAGTCAGACATCAAATTCCAATTATCTACAGTACTTTCCCACTTTCTAATTGATGCAAATTACATTTCATATGCAATGCCATGGCACGCACCTCGGCAAATTACTAAATTCATCTTTTGCAAAGAGCACCAATGAACGTTTCGCACTTCAACAAAGGAAAACAAATTTTCAAACTGCTCCATTCTTTTGTAACCTAGACCGTCATTTGAGACCAATATCATATTTATAAATGCCACGACCAAGTGGAAATAATTTCAGTATGTACTGTATGTAAGTGCAAATGCATGGATGTGTGTGTGTGTGTGCGTGTTTGTGTGTGTGTGTGTGTGTGTGTGTGTGTGTGTGTGTGTGTGTGTGCGTGTCTGTGCAAGGGTGTGTGTGTGTGTGTGTGTGTGTGTTTGTCTAGTGAAGGATAATCCTAGTCTCTTTCTAGTTCAAACTGGCTATGGTTGGAAATGTCACGCAAATACAATTAACAAAAGGACTTGGATTCTAGAGGAACTATCATGATGGGACTTGCCCGTTCCACCCACTACTCAACATCGTAATACTCGGGACCAAGACGCCATGAACCATGATTCAAACTTGCACCTGCTCAGTGGTTTGTGCCAACGTCCTGCTTTGTTAGATTGCAAAATACCAATATGGCTCGTGCGTGAAAAAAAGTCAGTAGTACATTTAGCGGGACGAAAGGCTTTCAAGAGCCACAACGTGCAACTAGACGCGCCACTTAAAGGCACCATGGTGGTGTCTTACAATACAACGGCCTTGGTCTCCAACCAAATGCCTCTTTTCAAAACGGGCCGAACGACAAAAGAGCTATGCACAGGAAAGGAAGAAAGAGAGTTGTTTACTCGCTTCAGGAAACGTCTTTACGACATGCCCGCGAAAGCACTCGCGCACCCTCGTCACACTTCATTTCTCTCAGCCACACACGATTGCCATGTTGGACGCCCGCTACTCACTGCTATAAAAACATGCTCATGTCTATAAAAGGTGACGCTCGTACTCATTTGGTGTCTTTGACGCTCAGCTGCCGCCAATCACAAGAGACCTTTTGCAAAGTGGCTGCTCCGTATTAAAAGAAAACAACAACTTACTGTAGGTCAACTACGTGACACTTTTCTTATTTTTGTACTCTCCATGTAGTTCCTTGCTTGTTCCAGGGGTGTCCCGCCGACTTTTAATACCACATTTATAGACATATAGTCTGGAGGGTAACTTTTGAAATCAAAAGGTAAAAATAAAATAAAAATACAGTAAAGAAATGTTGTACTAATACAGTTATATTTCAAGAGACAACTTAATGTGTGTGCGTTTGTGTGTGTGTTGGTGTGTGTGTGTGTGTGTGTGTGTGTGTGTGTGTGTGTAGGGGGGTTAGGTGTTATTTCATTGTCCCCAGGCGGTCTCAGGAAAGAAAGATGCAATTAGGCAAACTGGAGCACTCACTCTACTTACTCACTCTGCAGGGGCTGACTTTAAGAAACCCAGCACCTCTGTACCACCAGACCTCCTGCAATCCACTTTATTCTCTCTCTCTCTCTCTCTCTCTCTCTCTCTCTCTCTCTCTGTGCTCTCTCTCTGTGTGCTGTTCTTAGTCTGTGTTGATTTATTTTATGCTGCATCTCCCACCTGCCTCTGTCTGCCAGCAGTCCCTCTTTCATTCTGAAATGAAATCAGATCAGGAACATTCAGTTCACATACCCTAGTTAAAGTGAAGTGAATTGTCTAAAACATTGCCACCCATCCTGCATTTACTCATTGCTTAATTACTCCCAGCGTATGGTATGGTGTGTGTGTGAGTGTGTGTGTGTTTTACAGAGGGGGATTAAGAAAGGGGTAAGTAGTTAAAAAAAGTGTTTTTTTGTGCGTTACAGCTATTTGGTCAAACTTTGGGCCCCGGCCCCCACAAGCACGTGGATGAACACACACAGACACACACTGTGAGGGTCCTACAGTTTGTTTAAAGCTCTGTGGTAGTTGTGGGAGAGGGAATAAGATGGCTCTACTCTTACCACAGTGCAGTAACCCCCCTAAGCATACACACACACACACACACACACACACACACACACACACACACACACACACACACACACACACACACACACACACACACACACACACACACACACACACACACCTACATCAGCTACTGCTGGGACTGCTTGTACAGGTGGCCTGCCAGAGTGTGTGGCCAAAAGATCTACTCTTTCCGAGGGAGGCCTCGAATGTCTACCCGCGCGCACTCTTTCCCCCTAAGACTTTCCTCCTGTGAGTGTGTGTATCTGTGCGCGTGTGTGTGTTTAGTGGAAGTGAAGAATGGTAGGCTGCTTGAGACAGGCGGCGAGGAAAGGCTTCTCCTGCGGTGGACCTGCTTTGACACCGTTGCCCGGTTTCAACGAGAGCGTAATGGAGTCACAACGGCGCCATAGCTCACGTCACTGGGCCGCTGGCAGAACCCGGGGAGGTGCTTCTTTTTGCCTCGAAAGGTAAATGGGAAAGGCAACCATTGGCTCGTAAGTCTAGGAAAACAGTGGGAATATTAATTGGGGTCATTTCGCTCGCTGGCGGGCCGCGGAAACCGACGGTTGCCAACCTCGTATGACGCAGTTTCTCAATTTCTCATTTCCGCCGTGCGGCAGCAGGAGTTTCTTTGAAAGGAATCAGCATGCCTACAGCCAGTGCAGAGGAAGTCTGAACCCCGGCTAATGGTCCAATGACTCATCAGTGTGCTGAAATGTCAAGTTCTGACCACCGTGTCCGTGGGTGATTGGTCCCCCTCACACATTCTCCCAGTAGGCTGGTTCGGTGAGAATGTCCCTGGGAGAGAACATTCCGACGAGTTCATAAGAGTGCGGATTTACGAGTGGCCTGTCTTCACCTCTGTTCACAAAGTGCACATACACATGATGTTTTTTATACACACCTACTGTAGGTTTATTAACTGCACATACCTATGATACTTTTAATACAATGCATACAGACATACATCCATTTCCCATCTACAAGACAAAAGAGGCAATTATATTGCGTAGGACAGGACACCAGATGTATGCATTTTAGTGGTCATAGTGTCATTATTATAGATAATGTGTACGTTATCTTATACATTATCTTATTATTGGTAATGTAAACGTATTACAGATACGTTTAATGTGTGTGTGTTTTGACGTTTTCAGAATTTGTCTGATTGTGAGTGACTAGATATGTGCATACAGTAAGTGTGTAAGTAAGACTGTGCTTCTACAGTGTCTGGCCTGCTCAGCTGTGTGTGTGAGTGTGTGTGTGTCTGTTTGCATGTCTGCGCAAGCCCCTTCATGAACTGTTTGACCTTCTGGCTGGGAGGCCTGTGTGTGTGTGAGTGTGTGTGTGTGTGTGTGTGTGTGTGTGTGTGTGTGTGTGTGTGTGCGCGAGTGTGTGCATGTGTGTGCGAGTGTGTGTGTGTGTGCATGTGAGACAGATGAATTGCTGTGATGGCCCTCCACCACCAAATGAGTTCAATGAGTCCGAGGCCGGTCGTTGAGAGACAGTTAATGGCTCATGCTAGTGATGAATACAGCTCACCCACAGAGCAATTTTAATTACCTGGATCTGCCACTACGGGAACTCCTGCACTGGATAGACTCACACACTCTCACACACCTTAACACGTACACACGTATACACACACACACACACACACACAAACAGTTTGTCTCTTTCTGTTTCTTAATTAACATTCCGTTCACCTTCTAAATCAAAGTACCTTCCTCTCATTTCTTTTCCCTCTCATGTCACCCCTCCTGTTGTTTAAACCAAGAATGTCTTACCTCCGACTTTCTCCATTATTCATCTCCTGTTTTTCTCTGGCCATTTTCCAGCCTTCTTTTGTGTGTTTGGTCTCATGTGTAATGTGTGTGTGTGTGTGTGTGTGTGTGTGTGTGTGTGTGTGTGTGTGTGTGTGTGTGTGTGTTTTAGGGAATAGGAGGCCACACAGGGGTTGGGGTCTGCTCCGACATTATTTATCTTTTCTGATTTCCCCTCGAATCCCATCCATCACCGTTGCGGTCCTGGAGCCCCTAATGTCTAAAGCACCTGATTCTGACCGCCTGTTTGTACATATCTGTGTGTGTGTGTGTGTGTGTGTGTGTGTGTGTGTTAGTAAGTGTACGTGTTCTTACTGCACCCCCTCCCTCTATCCTCTCCCCTTTACCCCCCCCCCCCCACTTCTCTCTTCCTTCCTCTTCTCTCTTCCACCCCCTGCCCTATCCTCTCTTTAATTGCAAAAACAACCGCCCCTCCAAACCTAGGCTCCAGAGCATAAGAGGCCACACCCTGAGCTTTCCTGCCCTGTTTGGAGCTCTGTGCTCTGGGCACCGAAGATGCTGACTTCCCTTTAATCCTGTTTTAGCCCCTTTTCTTCGCCATAGGGAGTTGGCTCATTACCATAGCCTCCTACTGTTCCGGGCCCACACTACTTAGTTCACCTAGCTTTAGATTAGGCTGGCAGCAAGTCTTCAACTCCTCCCAACAAACTTTGGTACCAGGCGTGCTATTGGACTGAAGCGTAGCTCCAGTTTGGGAAGTCGCATTCCTCACGTTTGGGAAGGAGGACTCACTGTTCAAGACGCTGGGTTTCCACCCCGCCCCCAAAAAAGGATTTTTCCGCAGGGCATTTTTGCCAGCCAATCAGCGCTTTCCAGCACTTCCTGTTCCCCCACCCCCCTCGACACTGATTACGTGTAATGAACTCTGCAAGTGCTATCAGGATGATTGCTGGGTTATTGTTAAGTATTCATTTGTACAAAGTACACATTACGAACAGAGCACAACACACTTATTCTTTCTCAATCTGTGATATTCATTGCCGCCGGAGGCACGCAGAGGCTTGGTGCTCCCGGGCATTTTATTAAGCTCAATGATTCAAATGCAAAAGGCTTTCAGGGGGAGACCACGGGTAAGAGGTGGGAGCTGCGCTGCCCGATTCAGGACAACAAAGTGTGGGATCCTCGTGCTGAAAGGGACATTTTGAACACCGCGTTTCTGTGGACAGGAGGTCACAGCGCAAGGGCAACTCCCAATTCGTATTCCTTCTTTTGGGAAGCAAACATGGCGCCGAGTTCAATGAAGGGAGTCGACTCTGACTGGAAGTTGTGCGAGGAAAAGACGGAGGGCAACAAGGTCAGAAAGTGACTGGCTGGGACTGGTGGAAAAAAAGAAAAGAAAGAGGATACTAGGTCGTCTCACAAACGGGAACCGCTTTCGAGTGAAAAAGAAAACAGCTTCCAGTGAAACGACGGACGGTTTGCTGCATTTCATTGAGCAACGCCTTGGCTGGGGTCAACAGGTCCACTTTGCATAACTGAGTACGGATGTCAAACACTGAACGGGACCAACGGGCCACCAGCTGGACTATGTCTCTTTTGGTCCAGAAACGATCTTGCACAACAACACTATTTCTTCAAGTTGACCCAACAAACTCTGTCTACTGTCTCACACGTTCAGGCTTAAACTAACACACACACACACACACACCCTCCCCATTTCTTTCAATATTCCTCTCATTTATCTCGGCACATGGGATAATTGCCTAGCGACCATCTGAAAACAAGCAAACAAGCCGCTACCCTGTGGCCACACTAAGTATCCCCACAAAACACAGGCAAACATCTGCCAGCAGAACCCAGCAGAAGACTCTTGGAAACCCCCCGCCCGCCCGCGTGCGTGTCCGCGTACCAACCCTCTCCGACCCGCCTCAGCGCTCCCTGGCTGACAAGGCCCCACTGAGCCCTGAGCCAAGCCAGAGACCCAGAGGAGAAGAGAGGGGCGACAGAGTCGCACGGCCCCCTCCGACCCCGGCCCCCCCCAGACGTCCTGTGGAGACAAATGGAGACAGATATGACCGGCGCACACGGCTGAGATTAATACACCGCGCCACCGGCCGTTTAGCACTGGCACGCACGCGCCGCGATTGATTAGCCTCCAGCCGGGCGCGACGGGGTAAATTGATGGCCTTTCTCTAAGGAAGGATCTCCTTCTACCTCTGCTGCGTGGGGGGGAGAGAGAGAGAGAGAGAGAGAGAGAGAGGGAGAGGGAGGGAGAGGGAGAGAGAGAGAGGGGGGGAGAGAGAGAGAGAGAGAGAGGTGGTAGGTGGGTGGCAGCAGTACCAACCTCTGGTAGAGATGGGTGACTCATCCATCCATCAAGTTCCCCTGCTATCTCTGCTGCTCATCCGTCTAGACCTTGGCTGTGTGTGCTTATGTGTGTGTGTGCTTATGTGTGCTCGTGTGTGTGGGTGAGTATGTGTGCTCGTGTGTGTGTGTGTGTGTGTGTGTGAGAGAGAGTATGTGTGCTTAAGAGAGCAGAGGAAGCCCAGACACACTTCAGCAGAGAGCCTGGGACAGACAGATAACTGTGACTACCTGTGGGGAATTTGACTCCTTTTCCCCATCGGTCTTCCTATCGGTGGCCCTCCTCGGTCTGGGGGCCACTTTGAAGGATGAGAGTGTCAGTCGGCCCCCTCTCTGGCCTTGGGGAGGCCATTACAGCAGAGCGCAGTCGTTCCCAAGGAATCCTTGGCCATTCTAAGTAACGCTGACGCTGTGCCGCGATCGCGCTCCACTCAGTCGCAGGCGCTCCGAGTACGCCGTCTCCTAATCCAGGACTGTCTCCAGGAACGGAGAGCCCTTTCAACGACACAGTGGGAACACGGGCGGCGTCCCTCTAGCTTCAAAGGTAACTCAATCAAGGGCGCTTAATTAGAGGTGCACCACTGGTATGACAAGGTCGTTTTGCTCCGCGCGATGGAGAGCGGTCCTTAGCCCACAGAGGTTGCTCCGCCTCCGTTTGACTGACAGGTCCGCCCGGGACACATTCACAGTCCAATTGGCCAAATCCCTCGGAGGGGAACGGTGGCGCCGTCGCGCGCTCCGAGGACAAGCTCCCCTGCTCGGCCCGACAAAATGGCCCCTTCCATTACCAGTAATAAAGACCATTAAGTAACGTTGGAGTTACAGGGGGGAAAAAAACCCCTTCTCTCGAGTGTCGAAGGACTCATTCTGCAACAGGTAGGATGTGTCTAGCGAGGACCCAAGCTACAGCGAGTGGGAGGCTGAAGGGACAATGAAGGACTCTCAGACAGCGAAGAGTCCCCGGGTGTCTGCGTGACCACAGCTGGTAACACCTGCAGATGCCAGAGCCGCTTGTCCAGGGTCAGAGGAAAACTATTTACTGGCGTGAGCACGGGCTAAGTACCTGAGGGCCATAAACATAAAGCAGCTGTCCTGGGTCATTCACACTGTTAACAGGACACACACGCACGCACGCACGCACACGCACGCACGCACGCACGCACGCACGCACGCACGCACGCACGCACGCAGGCAGGCAGGCACGCACGCACATACACACACACACACACACACACACACACACACACACACACGCATATACCCCACTGCAGGCAGGCACACAAAGGCTGCAGACAAACACTCACGCCTCCATGCATCACTGCACACAAACACACAAACACACACACACACGCACGCACGCACGCACGCAAACACACTTTAACAAGCAGGTGCACGCAGACGTGCACTTGCACTGCGACACACGTGAAGCTCACGATGCCATTTAAACTCCTCCGAGGACACGCACCACCGACACGCCCCGTACCATTTCATCAGATTTGGTTTCCGAGCGACAGCCCTTCAGCGTCCCTTCCTCTTATCCCTGTTTCCACGCCAATCATCCTCCCCCCTTTCACCCCAGCCACAAGGCTTTCTCTGTCTGATCCATGTCTTATCTCTACCGTGTCGAGCCCATCCTTCAGCAAGAACAGTGCCCCCCCCCCCCCCCCCCACCACCACCCAAAAAAAACGGCCAAACCCAATTGCAGGGAACAGAGGCTTGGGTGGAGCGCGAACACACACTACTAAGAGAGGTTCACAGAAAGAGCCAGACGACTGGAGACGACGAGTTTCTCCCATGAAAACACGGAGACTTTAGTTTTCACAGGGGGATGCAATGACTGACGGAGAGACAATGGAAAGACAGGGATTAAATACAAGGAGGCGAAAGCCATGATGGGCCCCACAGGTGATTGGGGAAGTGGGCCGAGGGTGACCCTGGTGGAGGGGGCAGACTTTCCCCCCCTGTGAGACCATCGGCTATAGCCCCCCCCCCCCCCCCCCCCCGTAAAACCATCGGCTTTTGCCCCCACCCCCACTATGAGACCATCGGCTATTGCCCCCCCCCCCCCCCCCCGTAAAACCATCGGCTTTAGCCCCCACCCCCACTATGAGACCATCGGCTATAGCCCCCCCCCGTAAAACCATCGGCTTTAGCCCCCACCCCCACTGTGAGACCATCGGCTATAGCGCTGCCTCTTGACGTAGATGGACTCTGCCTTAAGTCACTCTGTGTACCCCGGACACTCCACTTCCTTTAGCCCAGATTGAATTTAGAGTTCACAGAAGATCACTCCACTTGTTTATCCCCTCTATATTGTATTCTCTCTCTTGCTGATCCCCTAATCGGAGCTCCAGAGGGAAACTGGGATTTTCACTCGCGTTGCCCAAAAAAGTAATAATTTCATTGGCGTCTTTCTCAACACAATGTAATGTCTGTCTTATCGGCATGGCGCGTAAACACCGCTAAAGGAAACGGTTTGCTGTTTTTCGTAGCAGTTCACGTTTTGTGCGCCTGTGGTGTTACACACACTGCTTCAAAATCCAGCATGTGTGGCGGGCAAACGAGGAAAGGCAACTCATTACTAGGAAAACATTTCAAACAATGCTCTCATGTGTATTGTGTTAAGGTCGGCCTCTGTTGGCAAGTTAACAGCAGGCCTACACTTCCACCAGCATAATTATGTCTGGGCTGGAACTTGGCTTTCTATTGAACCCATAAATCAAAACCTCAATCCTTGAGCACTTGGATTTCAACATATTAAACCATGGAAATAATTGGCGCTAGTCGCTGTTCCTCTTTGTGAAATCTAAGGAAAGAATTTAAGCAAATTTTGGAGCAGTAAAGCAACAATGGCCGATTCAAGTCAACAGGATAATGGAATGATAATGGAAAGATGCTCCTGGCTTTACCAGTGTTTCATCTGATGGTTCAGTTCATCCAACTCTATTCAATGACACGTTATTTCATTGCCACATCAAAAAGGACCGTTTACGAACTCTGAGTTTTCATGCGACGGCTGTGCCACGGCCACACGGCCAAAGGTTGTGTGTAATTTGACAGTTCGCGTAACGTTGAATCATATAATAATACATAATATTGTCTCTTCTCCTTCCAAGCTAATCAGTGTCATGCCAACAAAACCGCTGCAGGCGACTGGCGAGGGGCGGACGGGAAGTGTGTGTTGAGATTGCCGTGTCTGTTGATTGGGCCTGATTGGTCACTGTGATCCCCGTGCCTCCTTGAGAAGGGCCCCCTGGGCAGTGTCCTGCAAAGCCTGGACTGATGAAGTGTCCCCCGAATGGAACGGCTCCAGTCCAAATCCCTGCCTCCAGCACGGCGTGGCCGCGGCAGAGGTAACGTGCACAACGCAAAGCACGCACACACACACACACACACACACACACACACACACACACACACACGCGCGCGAGAAAAGAAAGAAAATCGATCATCTCGTCAAAGTACTGTAAACCTATGTAGTAAATGTTGTACAGCACTTCAAATTACCAGCACAACCGATATTTCAGGCCAGGGCTTTCTCAACAACAGCCTGTAGCATAAATCCGCTTTAGGGCCATCTGTCGGAGTGCTTTCACCTCAGACTCAAAGGGCTGCGGACACCGTTACTATGGCGGCAGCCAGGCCAGTTATCGATTGGAGAATTGACGGGCATTAGGCCTGATCATATTACAGGCCATGTTGTCTATCATGTCCGCAGACGACACCGTCCCCTTTTGTGAAATGATTCGATGTAATGAGATCCCAGACGTGAGATCGATAACCTTTTCTTGTCCTTTCTCCCGTGTCGCAGGTTGCACACGTGTGCCTGGCATGCGTTCACAGCGGTGTGTGTGGGCACGAGGGCATGCGTGTGCCGTGACCATGTGGGAGTGGGTTGTCCGTTTTTGACCTCGGGCGCGCTGGCCACCGTGCGGTCCCTTGGAACCCACATTTCAACATCCGCTTCATTAAGGATCGGAACGTCTTTTCCATCGAGTGAAGCCAGTCACGCAATGCCAATGCAACTCGCACGGAACTAGGTCATCTCCATAAGCTCTGCCACTTGCTCGGCTGTGCCATTTCATCACAAAGGGAGGAATTTATGAGCCAACATTGTGGAAGCATGTTCTGAATCTATTTGGTATGGCCCCATGGTTATCCTAACCCATATTAGAAGAAGCAGCAAGCCGCATTAGTCAGGGGGGTAAAACGAAAATCCCCCAGAGAATTGTCATATTTTTCAATCAACAAAAGAGACACTCAAGATTATATAGTTACCTTTCATGTAATATATTGCCAGCTGAAGTTTCTTTGGAAGCTCCCCATGTAGAGATATGGTTGAGATATATGAAGCACATTAACATTCAATGCGTCTGAACGTTACGATTCACACTTTCATCCCTACATGCTCAGGTAGAATGGGAAAAATCTCCAGTCCAATGTCAGGGACGTGGGACTACTGATCAGGTTAGAAAAAGCCCTTGTTTGATGGCACGCCACAGCAAAAAACAGCGACCGTGAATAATGATCCCAGCCTGGGTTTCCTGGTCCCTTTTCACCGCAACACTATAGCATTATTTTCAAATGAGGCTGATAACATGTGAAGCTAATTGGTCCACCAAGAACTTATTTTGTCCCTGCACAAACCGCCCCTTCGTCTACTGACTCATTTCCCACAGTCATCTAGAAAGGAAATAGCAGGTCTTTGAGCATGTCATGATTCCAATGAAAGTATGAAGATATACTACCGAGGTTTTGTTTCTTTGGATGGTGGGGGGGGGGGGGGTGGGGGGGGTTTAGGGTTGGGGTTGGGGGGGGGTCATAAAAGTGTCGTTTTGGAAAAAGGACTGGAGGAAACGCTGTACAGAATCTGCAATATGTGTTTGCTTGTGGTGCTGTTGTACACGTTGTTGTTAGTGCCACTGACGGTGTTGATTTCAGTGTCCCACAGGGTCCTACTCATCGGTTCAGCTTTTGCCTCAAACCTCCCCCTCTTTGTCTAAGTATTGCCATAAAAGCGAAATAGGCTTTTCAAAGTGAATGAAAACATAAAACTCCTCTCTTCCCTCCTACTTTTCCTGATTTCTATTTTTTTATATATATTTTCCTTTATTCCATTATATTTCTCATTATTATAGATGTATGCATTTTATGATTATTAAACTTAATGAGGAAGAGTCTAGGCTGTTTGCTATTGCTGTTAGTGCTAATCCATAGCCTAAAGTTACACAGACCAACGCAGGCCAGAGCTTCTATCAGCAAACGTGACCTAGCTACTGAAATATACTTTCCTTCTAGTTCCTGTTAGCAAATATTTCCTCTGGCTGCTTGCTTCTTGGAAAATGTACTGTCTAGCGTGCCGTGCTATCTATATGCATCAAGCTTGGCCACTTCCCTCCCGCCTGCCAATCACCTGCCTGTGCCGTGTGTATGCACTTTGAGCTGAGACACTGACACACGATCATCATGAAATATTTCTACTGCAAAATAATATTTTCTGGAAGTAGATATATCTCAATGACATTTTGGTCTATGAAAATACGTTCATAAACGTAACAATGGAACGAAATGTTTTTTGAGTTTGAGTTCAGTGGTGGTTTTACACGCTGAAATTAAAGCCACGGTGTGTGTCTGCTAGGTTTAAAAGCTGGTCTAACAATAAGGCCTAGTTTGCAAACACATTTATTTATTTATTCACATTGATTATTAAATAGTTTTTTCCCCAGAGTTACAAACTTTGAGAGTTACGTTTTTGTATGCCAGGGCTTGTTTCATAGACACGTAACAATCAGCATCTGTGTTTAGCGTGTAAAAAAAACATTTTATTATTATTATAATAAATTATTTTATTTACTTGCATAATACTGGAATACTGGTCTGTTGAACTGTGTTGGTTCTGTCAACTCTACTGTGTAAAACCTGGCAAACATTGTTTTTCATTCTAGCAAGATCGAAGGGTGGTGGAGCCAAGTATGGATGTGGAAAAAAGGATATTCAGGGACTCAGAGAGAGAGAGAGAGAGAGAGTGATGGAGACAGTTTTAGCAGTTGTATAAGCTAATGACTAAGAGTTCTACAATTGAAGAAAACTTGTGTTTTCTGATGGAGAGTACAGTAGCCTTGGTATATTACACCAGCACAATACGCCAAAGTAGCAAGTGTATAACGAATCAACAAGCTGGATAAGTCAAGTGTAAGAAAGGCAATAATTTGATTCTATGAGAAATAGAAGAGGATTTCTCCCCGGGGCTAGCTACTTCAAATATGTTGTTCTAACGTTCCCTTTAGACACTTACTTAGAACTCAGTCCATACATTTCATTTTTCTTCAGGGCTTTAATAACAAATGTGCCAATGCTAATTTGGAAGTTTCGCACACAATGTCATACAACTGGGAAAAATCTTTATTTTCTTTTGAAGAAGCTATTAGCGGGACTTTCATTTTTTTAAACACAGACAGCAGCTATGTTATTTAATTACATTTCTGTTATCTATTATCATATTTCAAATAGTCGAAGTAGCAGAATCCAACAGGTCAATAAAGTGTGTTGGCCTTACATAGCCTAAGCTTTGAAAATAGCTCTTCTTTCTAGACATATCCTATATGCTAAACTGTGTCTACATGATCATGCTACATACCACCATTACATGACTGACTGACATAGTAGTAGTAGTAGTAGTAGTAGAAGAAGTAGTCATTTATTTCGGTCCTTAAAGCCCATAGAGATAAATAAACGCTATGGTATTCAATAATTAAAAGCTTCAGCTTTAGATTATAATGCCTACCTTTTTTACATAACATCATTTTAGGCAAACCCTTTCACTACTAGAATGTGTTATACAAAGACAAAACAAAGCAGAAATCAAAGTTCCAAACATTTCACAACAATGACCATGTCACAGTTTCCCATTTCTTTACCATCTTATTAAAATATTTTAATAAAAGTGAACAACCCATTCTTAATTCCTTGTCACAACAATTCAAATGTTTTACCTCTTGGATAGTTATGCATAGTTTTTTTTGCATCTGTCCTTAACCTTGTGTTTTAACATGTAAATTATTTAAAAGTCAACTTTCCAAATATCTACCTCCCTCCCAATGTATAGGATATATGTGTGTATATTTTTAATAATGTGTGTGTGTGTGTGTGTGTGTGTGTGTGTATATCTGTGCATGCCCTAAACGTGTGAGAGTGTTTAAGTGATTGTATGTTTGTGTATGACTCTGTGTGTGAGTGTGTCGGGCATTCCCCTGGCCTTGTAAATTATGAGCGCCACTCAGCGAGGTGTATTCTTGGACATGCTGCAGCAAAATATGGCCCTACGCTGGACACTTAATGCGTTGGCCCAAGCGCACGATATGAAATCAGGGGTAAAGGTAAAAGGCATTAAATTAGGACTGGGGTCATACATATTGAGTTTCCTTACCTGAAGGAGAAAGGGTGGTGAAATTTAAATACCACTGGACATCAATAAATCCAGTTTCATTGGTTAATCACAAAGTCGGTGAAATGGACAGTGTCCCTGCGGTATCATGGTCTTAGTTATGAGCACGTAACGTTCTCAACCGTCATAACTAACAGTGGAAAACCCATTCCGTTTTGGAGTCTGTTTTTCCTTCAGTGCCACATGGCTCCGTACATCAATCAGTGCAGCCTGCAGAGTCGTCGTCCCCCCCCCCCCCCCGTCTTTCTGTGATAGCACCGGCATTGAATTTAAGTTCTCCCATTATATGACCTTGCTTAACGAAATAGTGGAGGAGCAGTTTTTAATTGACTTTCTTTGTGACGGATTTACTGCTCTGAGTGATGAGTGCTGTCGGGGCTTTCAGTGTGCACGTGTGTGGGTGTGCCCTGCTCCCATCTCCACCACCTCTCCACATGCAGGGCTCCTCTCCCTTCATTGCAATCATCTCGTAAAGATCCACCTGACTTCCTGTCCAAGGCAAAGTCCAGAGCTCGACACACACACACACACACACACACACACACACACACACACACACACAGAGAGACATGTATATGGGGTCATTATTATTGCAAAACTATTTGCAAATGCGTGTGGAGAGTTGTGTATCTGTATCTCAATCCGTGAGTGAGTAATCAGGTTTGTAAGTGTATAAAAAATATCCGTCTGTATTCAGATTTGCAAGTGTATTGAGTGTTGTACATGTGTGGACAAATCAGTGAATGCCTGCATAGATCTGTAAATGTGTAAACAAATCTGTAAATACGTACGTGGATATTAATGGCTAAAAGTATAAGTATTTTGCTGCAACAGCTGAAAATACAGACAAGCATAAATTACAACTCACGTGGGCCTCTCAATTGGATGTGTTTTTACACGTGACTTTTGCTACACTTCTGCCGTTGCAGAGATATGCATTCTCGAGATCTGTGCGTGTGTAGCGATTTGTCTGTGTCGAGATTCATCTGTGTGACAGAGATCTGACCATGTGTCGATGTTCGTAGAGATCTACACATTGAGGAACCACAACCATACACACACGCACAACAATTCTGGACTCGCTAATGCAAATAAACAGCCATACAAAGAAATGCAGACATGGACAATCGTTAAACACAAACACTAAAACGCACACTAACACACACTCACAAATGACAGTCACACAACCACCTGCCTAGGAAGCCCCTATCCCCTCCAGTTTCCTTCTTAAGGAACAACAGCATGAGAACAAAGAACCGAAACCAGGGACGCTGCCAAATGGAAAATACGGGGAGGGACGGAGACACAACAGGGGCTTGTGAGGTCAAATTCTGAGTGGGAATAGTTCCAAACTCTGAACAGTATTAGTCCCAAACTCTGAACAGTTTTAGTTTCAAACTCTGAACCATTTTAGTTTCAAACTCTGAACAGTATTAGTCCCAAACTCTGAACAGTTTTAGTTTCAAACTCAGACCCGTTTTAGTTTCAAACTCTGAACAGTATTAGTCCCAAACGCTGAACAGTATTAGTCTCAAACTCTGAACAGTATTAGTCTCAAACTGAACAGTATTAGTCTCAAACTCTGAACAGCATTAGTCTCAAACTCTGAACAGTATTAGTCTCAAACTCTGAACAGTATTAGTCTCAAAATCTGAACAGTATTAGTCATGAAGGGTGCTTTCCTAATGAAGACACCGGTGTGTTGAGGGAACGGTGGACTGAGGGTGCAGAAAGACAGAAAGAGGGCCAAAACGGACATGCTCACAACAACACGGAGAAAAAGGCCAACGGGAAACCCAAACGAGACGATACGCCTAACCTCAAAGGCCAATCTGAATCAAACTGAAGGATTCAATGTGGCTAATCGGCCTGTGGGAGAGTATGGTGTAAGGTTATGGACGGAGGGTGCGTGTAGCATGGCATCAGCTATTAGGGCAACCTCACGCGGAGGGGAGCCTTTCTGTCACACAGAACAGCCAGGCCGATAAGGGAACGAGGGGACGTGCGCTGTAGATGGAGTGGACATTCCTTTCCAGAGCACTCCAGCTGCACACACACACACACACACACACACACACACACACACACACACACACACACACACACACACACACACACACACACACACATCAGCAGGTTTCCTCAGCCCCCTCTGGACGTGTTCTGTATGTAATAGAGACGTTGGAGGGCCCGTGCTGACAGACGTGCTGGTTAAAACATCAGTGGACCCCCCACCCAGTGATCCAGCCCCTGTGACCCGGACACATGCTTTGTGCCAAAACAAAAGTCCTTGTGTGAGGGCCCCGTTGAAACCCGAAAGCCACCAGGTAACGTCTATCTACGGCCTTTGCATACACACACACACACACACTTGCACTCACTTTCACGCCACAAAAGACTCCCAGTGCTGGCGAAGCGGGGGGGGGGGGGCTTTTGAGACGTCCCCGCAGGGACACGTGAGGCCCTTACCTCACAGGCTGCTGTTGTGGGTGCGCGTGGACGCCGTGTGCGCCAGCACGAAGCTCTCCGTGCACTGCTGGCTGCTGGAGGAGAGCGAGCGGCGCGGCGAGCGCTGGAAGCGGTTCCGGCGGTTGAAGTAGCTGCCGGCGGTCCAGGTGCGCTGGCGCTTCCGCAGGTACTCCTTATAGTTCTTGGTGAGCAGCGTGTAGAGGAAGGGGTTGATGCAGCTGTTGGAGTAGGTCAGGCAGGTGGTCAGGTAGTTGATGTTGCGCTTGGCCTTGCGGGAGAGGGAGAGCGAGGGCCCAAACTGGCCCATCAGCTGCCAGATCCAGAAGGGCAGGAAGCACGCCCAGAACACGAGGACGATGGTGAAGATCAGGTAGAGGACCTGGCGCAGGGGCAGGAGCACACACGGGGCTGGGTTAGGTGAAAAGACTCATGCATTACATGAGACACAGCACGCATTATTAAGAGTAGAGTG
>JAPMUY010009370.1:32500-75000 GCA_026901105.3 Galaxias olidus
CGAGCACACACACTCTCTATCACACACACACACACACACACACACACACACACACACACACACACACACACACACACACACACACACACACACACACACACACACACACACACACACGATCTCCACAGTCCCTAAAAGATCAGAAGATTTCATCTCATTATCTCCATTAGACTAGCTGCCCTTGGGTTCTCTCTCGTGATTTTTGTGCGTGCCAGCTTGGTGGTGTGTGTGCGTGCGTATTTGTGTGTGTGTGTGTTTTTGAGTCAGTCTTAATATGTTTTTCTCCTGTTGTTCTCTCGAGGTATTTGAAAATATCAAACAGCTCTCAATAAAGTCAGCCGCTTTATCACATTAACCTTTATTGTAAACAAAACCGTCCTCAGAGTACTAGTGCGTAATCTGAAGCTATGGTAGGTGGTCTCCCTCTCTCTGTGTGTGTGTGTTTGTGTGTGTGTGCGTGATCTAAGTCTGATTTCCATTTGTTCTGTGTGCAAGGAAGACCTTACCTTGGGTAAACGGATGGACGGGGGCTGAGAGAAAGGGGAAACGAGGTAAGAGAGAAGGTTAGCGAAGGATGGCAGGGGGAGATCAGAGAAGGACCGCTAGAAGAGGCGAGGGGGGTAGTGTTTGACGAAGAGAATGGAAGGGAGCCTGTGTCTCTGTGTGTGTGTGTGTGTGTGTGTGTGTGCCTGTCGGTCTGTTTGGAAAAGACCTGGCATGACATTAGTTACCTCAGCTATACACACTGTCCTTGAACACAGTCGGAATACCAAAGCGTGTTTGCATGCACGCTGGAGGCACGGAAAACAACCACAAACACACACACACACACACACACACACACACACACACACACACACACACACACACACACACACACGGAGACGGTGTGTTATTCAATCAGCGCGGTGATGCGCGCTGCGGCCGGCTCTTGAGCAGATTTGAGAGGAGATTTGACAGGACCGCGGGCCGTGGATTATTGTGTCGTCTGGTGGCTCTGGAACATCTGGAGTCCATCGCTCCGTCATTCAAAGCCTCGCTCGGGAGGAAAATCACACACACACACGCGACCAGTCCGCCTGCCTGCGTCTGTGTGTGCCTGTGTGTGATGGGACAGAGAGAGTGAGTGATAGTATTTCATTAAACGTAAAAATGTATTCTATGTCGAGAAACGCAAAAAACAAATATGGAAGTATTACATAAAAGAAAAAAAAAGAAAAGGCAAACTAGGTGAAACGATAATCAATTGAACGCTCGTTTATAGAGGTGGGTTTTTGAATAAACGTGAAGGGAGTTGATACGGAGTTTATCGACCGTGTAACTTCATGTAGCGTGTTCAAAAGTCTAGGAGCAATGAGAGTAAAAGGTCTTTCGCCCCTGGTTCAAAGTCTAGACCTGGGAAACTTCTTAGCATCACCTCGTCAGGCAACCTGAAGCTGCCTTTCTGCTCAAACGGCAAAACATGTTCTGTGATGTAGCTAGAAGGGAATCCATGCCTGGCTTTAAAAGTTACGATAAAACCTCCAAAGAGGTTATAAAATTGAGGGTAGCTAGTGTAGCGATGCCACCAACAGGGTCGTATAAATCACCCCAGCCCCCCACCCTCTTTCCTGCTAAAAGCCTTGCTGCAAGACACCTTGATAAGCCTGAGAAGCCTCAACGGCTTCTACTCAGCTCCCAGGTGTTCGGAGCGAAGAGGCGCAGCGCTCTCAGCTGGGTCCATCCTCCGTCCGGAGACAGACCGCTGTGCGCTGCTGGGACTCCATCCTCATAAAGTCCCCCTCATAGTCAGCCGGCGGCGTGGTGAGGACCAGGCTTTACAGCGACGGTGGTCTCTCTGCCACGCGGAGCCCGGGGGAAGGAGAGAGAGGGGGGGGGGGTTGTTGATGAGTTGACGTGCTGGGTTTATAAGGCGAGAGATCACAAGGGGTGGGCACAGCGGGAGGCTGATACACAGCCATTAACACGGGGGGCCCCCGACGCTGCTGCTGGCGGACTGACGGGGAATCGGACCGGATCACCGCGCGCTGTTTGTGTGTGTGTGTGTGTGTGTGTGTGTGTGTGTTGGAGGACCAGACAGAGACAGAGAGAGGGAGCAGAAGTCGGAGATATGAAAAAGCAGAGAGGTTGTATTACATGTAGCTGATTATTATGGCGTATGTAAGATGTCTGTCTGTGTGTGTCTCATCTGGTGCTCTGGAATGTGTTTGTCGTCTGTCGTGTGTGTGTGTCGCTGGCACGCTGGTATGCATTTGTCATTTGTTGTGTGCGTGTGTCTCATCTGGCGCACTGGTATGCGTTTGTGTGTTTGTGTGTGTGTGTGTGTGTGTGTGTGTGTGTGCCAGCTGACAGATGTAGGCTGAAACAGGGAGCAAGGCAGTGTTTAGAATGGGCTGTGGGGCCGAGGGCCAAGGCCTGTGGTAAGGCCAACAGACTGGGAGGAAGACCCCGCTACATAAACACAAGCCTCTGTGTGTGTGTGTGTGTGTGTGTGTGTGCGTGTGTGTGTGTTTGTGAGCACGGTGTGCTGGGGTGCGTGTGTGTGTGTGTGTGTGTGTGTGTGTGTGAGAGTGTGTGTGTGGTGCAGTTTTGGGAACGGTGCATGTCAAATCTCTTTTAGCACTTTTTTATCTATTTTTCTCATCGACAAAGAAGCGCGTGCACGCACACACACACACACACACACACACATACACACACACGTCACTTCGCCCTCAGTTAATGAGTGACATGGAGACACTGTGATGGACAGCAAAGACAGATGGCCAAACATATCATTCATTTGAGGAGCAGGACCCGAAGAACAGATTTCAAACCACAAACCACCCACGTATTTCCTTTTAGACACAAACATCATCAAGCATAGCCCCTCACACCGCCAAGGAGCTGGAGTTAACTTTGTTTAATGAAGGCTTTGAAACTATTTCATAGACCCTCACATTGACAAACACACACACACACACACACACACACACACACACACACACACACACACACACACACACAGCGACCCAGCCAATTATTCCTCTCCACTCTTTCAGAGTACATATTGCCGTTTTAGCAATCCCACTTACCATAAAATCAGTTCAATCATTGACTCGGTTTTGCATTCATTCATGGAATTTCCTGTTTTTCAAAGTGCTGTCGGAGTAAACAGAGAACTGACACACTGCACAGTGAATTTCTGCAGGCAGCAAAGGAAATGTAAATACAAATGTTAATTTAAGCCGGTTTGTAGACGCTATGGCACACACTCGTCGTTCCCCATGCACATCTTTCTTTAGGCAAGCGCTCCGTTCAAACCAACCCCACACTGCCCTCTAGCACTGTCGGGGAGCACCCTCCTTTCCTCCTGCAGTCTTCACCTTCGTCTCTCTGTCACTCTGTCTCTCTGTCTCTGTAGCTCTCTCTGTCTCCGTCTGTGTCTCTGTCTCTCTCTGTCTCTCTCTGTCTCTGTAGCTCTCTCTGTCTCCGTCTGTGTCTCTGTCTCTCTCTGTCTCTCTCTGTCTCTGTAGCTCTCTCTGTCACTCTGTCTCTGTTTCTCTCTGTCTCTCTCTGTCTATGTAGCTCTCTCTGTCTCTCTCTGTCTCTCTCTGTCTCTGTCTCTCTCTGTCTCTCTCTGTCTCTCTCTGTCTCTGTAGCTCTCTCTGTGTCCGTCTGTGTCTCTGTCTCTGTCCGTCACCATCTCGGTGTCTGTCTCTGTCTCTCTCTGTTGCTCTCTCTGTCTCCATCTCTCTCTCTGTCTCTGTCTCTCTGTCTCTGTTGCTCTCTCTGCCTGCCTCAGTCTCCGTCGCTCTCTCTGTCTCTCTGTCTGCCTCCGTCTCTGTCTCTGTTTCTCTGTCTCTCTCTCTCTCTCTCTCTCTCTTCCTCTATCTCTCCGTCCACCTCCCCTTCTCTGCCCTCTGGTAACAGTGACTCTCCATATTCTCCGGGGTCCTGTGAACTCTTCCCGCTGCCATGTTTTTGTAACGACTGGTCTGCGACACACGCTCCGCGCCAAATCCTCCCACGGTCTCTCCTCTGGCTGTGGGAGGGCACCACGGATATCACTAAGCAGTCCCCCACCAGACACTCCCAAAGCTTCTATTTGACCGACTCCCTTTTTCTATCCACTTCACTAAATCCAGAGCCTGCGATTTGTGCCAGCAATACAAAATCTACAATTAGAATAAGAGCCGGCGTTAATAAGCAGGGAAACACATTTCTTCCTGCCCTGGTCATCAGTTCTTTTCTGGGCGTCTCGTTGACCTCTGCAGTTCGGGGCAGTTAATCTGTCAACCAGGGATTAGATGGTTAACAAGCTCTCTATTCTCGTGCCTGATTAGGGCAACTGTTACCATGGAAACCTTCTCCGCAGGTCACGGCTGTAGAAAATCTGCGATGGCACCTGCGTCCTGTGTGTGTGTGTGTGTGGGGGGGGGGGGGGGGTGTGTGCGTGTGTGCGTGTGTGCGTGTGTGTGTGTGTGTGTGTGTGTGTGTGTGTGTGTGTGCTGGTGTGCCTTCTAATGTGTTCTAGAGCACTCTGACCCGTGGCTGGTCACTCCTTGGTGCTGACCCCTGTGAGCTCCACCCCCCCTGACATTGACCCCTGTGAGCTCCACCCCCCCTGACATTGACCCCTGTGAGCTCCACCCCCCCTGACATTGACCCCTGTGAGCTCCACCCCCCCTGACATTGGCCCCTCGAGGCCCCGGGGCCACGGCAGCTCGGCAGCCAACCGGTGCTGACACGGCCAGTTCATCCACGTAATGAGAGACCTGACGAAACACCCACACGTTCAGTCCCTCCTTCCCACCAGCGTTTAAGCATTTGTCTGTTAGGGCTGAACTACAATCAGCAGCATTTTGGTGCAGTTATATAATATATATAATATATATATACAGTACTGTGCATCCGTTTTAGGCACAGGATGCTGTTTCGAAGGCGAAAGGTGGTCACACCAAATATTGAAAAATAAACAATTCACATTAATATTTATATATATGGGGGAAATAAGTATTGAACACATCAATATTTTGTCCAGTAAATGTATTTCCAATGAGCCTATTCAAGTGAAATTTGCACCAGACGTTGGTATTAACTCAAACAATCCAGAAAAAAAATCTGAAGATTAAAGTCCATATGTAAATAAAGTTGTGTAATAAAGTGGAATGAAACAGGAAAAAAGTATTGAACACACTGACTAAAATGAATTCAATACTTAGTGGAGAAGCCTTTGTTTGTAATGACAGCTTCAAGGCGCTTTCTGTATGAAGTAACTAATCTCCCGCAGTATTCAGGTGTGATTTTGGCCCATTCCTCTACACAGATTGTCTTTAAATCTTGAAGATTGCTGGGGGCCCTCTTGTGAATCTGGATCTTCAGATGCTTCCACAAATGTTCAATTGGGTTTAAATCAGGTGATTGACTGGGCCATTCCAACAAGCTGATTTTCTTTCTCTGAAACCAATTGAGAGTTTCCTTTGCTGTATGCTTTGGATCGTTGTCCTGCTGGAAGGTCCACCCACGTCTCATCCTCAGCATCCTGGTGGATGGCAGCAGGTTCATCTCAAGAATCTCTCTGTACATGGCTCCATTCATTGTTCCTTCAATGATATGAAGTCTGCCAGTACCACGAGAGGAGAAACAGCCCCACACCATGATACTTCCACCTCCAAACTTCACTGTTGGTATAGTGTTATTCGGGTGATGTGCAGTGCCATTTCTCCTCCAAACATGGTGTGTTGTGTGACAGCCAAAAAGTTCAATTTTGGTCTCATCTGACCAGAGTACATGCTCCCAGTAGTTCATTGGCTTGTCCAAATGTTGTTTGGCAAACCTTAAACGACCTTTAACATGTCTTTTTTCAGTAGTGGAGTCTTGCGGGCTGAGCGTGCACAGAGGCCATGGCGGTGGAGTGCATTGCCTACTGTCCTTTCTGTCACAGTTGTACCTGCTGCCTCCAAGTCTTTCTGGAGCTCTTTCCTAGTGGTCCTTGGCTCTTTGGCTACTCTTCTAAGTATCCTTCTGACACCCTGATCAGAAATCTTGCGAGGAGCTCCTGTGCGTGGCCGATTGATGGTGGAGTGATGTTGCTTCCACTTACGGATAATGCCTCCAATGGTGCTTACTGGAAGATTCAGAAATTGTGAAATACGCCTGTAGCCAATTCCATTTTCATGTTTTGCAACAATCTGGTTGCGAAGGTCTTGAGACAGCTCTTTGCTTTTACCCATCATTAGATGTTTGTTGTGTGGCACCTTGGTAACAAAAAAAAAAAAAAACTTTATAGCCCATCAATATATTCTAACCCAGCTGACATTAATTAGCACAGATTGGAGGCAGAGTTGCCTCCTAATTAGTTATGGTTTTCAGCTGGTTCCTTGCCTTTCCTTGCTGTGGTGTACTGCTTTTTCTTAGTGTGTTCAATACTTTTTTCCTGTTTCATTCCACTTTATTACACATAACTTTATTTACATATGGACTTTAATGTTTAGATTTTTTGTCTGGATTGTTTGAGTTAATACCAAAGTCTGGCGCAAATTTCACTTGAATAGGCTCATTGGAAATACATTTACTGGACAAAATATTGATGTGTTCAATACTTATGTTGACTCGCTCTCTCTTACCCATATTCTGCCACAGTTGCCTTCTCACTCAGTGGTGGTGGTTTTGCCAGTTCATCTGGGTTTTGGTTTCTGTCACCCTGCGGACATTTTAAGGACTCGACATGAATAAATACATATTTGTATATATTTAGAAAATATTGCCCTGTCCATATTCTAGTTCTAGTTCTAGTATGCCAAACCCTGGCCACCAGACTAGCTTCAGGATGTCACATGGTATCCTAAGTGTGTCCAGTACTTTAGAGGAGATACGTGAACCTCTGCTCTTTCAGACAAACGGCTTCAGACCAAACCTCTTGCCCACCCACACTGGTCTGTGCCGTCTAACCCTGAGAGTCTATATCCTCTTCACTTCCCAGACAGCTTTTGTCTTGAAAGTTTCTTACTTGCAAACGTATCTTCTCTGACTAAAGGCTCCAGCATACTGGAAGCCAAAGTGAACCTTTCCTGTTCGCTCGGTTCTCTTTCGCTTGTTCGCCGAGGCTGCGATGGTATACTTGTCCGCTACTGATTTGAGTTTGCGGTAGCTTACACCCCAATACAGCAGGGGGAACCAAACGTTACGCAGATGCTTTACTCGGAAAGCCAAACGCAGCCATCCTGAGCTTTCGTCAGAGCAGGCTACCACCCACCATATACTTGGACCAATCACATAGGATGTTCGCTGAAATATCTTATAATGCCTTTTTTTTTACCAGGCCTTTGTGTGAGAAATACGACAAGAAAACCGATACTTAAATCGCAACCATGGAGACATCTCAACAGCGACCCCGCCTGCAGCCTGTGGCAACCCGCCTGCAGCTAAGTAGGCCTATACCGGTCAGCGGCCAATTAGTCCCAGGTCTGGAACAAAACCACGTCCCCCTGTCATATTTCCCAAATGACTCCCAGGTGTTATCCGTATTTAGCCTGTGTTCCACACGCAGGTGCCTCCGAGCGGGCAGTCCCCACCGCACTCGTCAGCCATAATTACCAGCCATTGTGCAACACGGAACATCAAACAATGGGGGGATAATATTTTCCCGGCAGCGCGTGCCGCTGTGCCCGCCGTTCTCGTCGCCGACGGTCCACCCGACGTCTGTGATACCGTGACTCCGAGCGGAAGGCCGTGTCCGGCGGTCCCCGCGCAGCCGTCGGCCTGCCCGCCGTCACCCGCCAGCCACCTGGGCCTTTGTCTGCGGCAATTAGCCGAGTCAGCGCCGCTCCGTCGCGGAAACAATCGGATGAAACCGTACGGTTTATCGGCCCGTGCGTGCACAGCCGACGGGCTACGCCGGCTTCCCGGAGGAATCCCGCTGCACGTTGCCCCTTCAGCCGCACGAGGCCTGCCGGTGCAACACTCACTGTTTTTGACTCGTCCGCAGAGACGTCTAGTAATTCCACCGCGATGGACTTTCGTTCTGTGTGCTGAGCGGCTCCCCGTGCGGTCGTTGTTGGCGCTAAGTGAGACGGAATGTGAAGTGGAACGTGAAATCACCGCAGGTGCGGTCGAGAGATTAGGTACACATCCCTCGCACAGGCAGACCGAATGGGCTGTTAGTTTAAGGGATCCCCCTGGATTTTTGGAGCCAACGCGGCGAGGTCAAAGGGTAGACCGCCTGGACGCCGCCTTAACAGTGAAAGGCAGTACTCGGCGGCGTGGAGCCTTTGACAAAGGACTACAAAGACAATCGTTGGACTAACCTTTCCAAAGGGATTTTATCTTAAGGCATGCCTGAGAAGGGGATTAGGTCCAGTATTTTTGTGGGAGCAAACGCTTACATTCTTTGCACATTCCTTGTTCTGCTGTCCCGAATATGAGGTGTGACGGACAAGCGCTTTTCATCTTTTATTGATCTGAAGTTCCACCCAATAAACTTGCAACACACACATATCAGTCAAGCCCTTTAGAGGTTTGTGATTAAAGCAGTGCGGGACACAGCGTGGGGGACAAACTCCAGACTAAGACGTCTAAATGGAAAGATTTCTGACTTGTGTTTCGTGGCGTTAAGGATGGATCTTGTTAATTCACACTGCTCAGCACTTTGCAAAAAAGGAGCAGAAGCACTGCGGCAATGTGTGTGTGTGTGTGTGTGTGTGTGTGTGGGGGGGGGGTTTGAGCATCTTAGCCCGAGGCTGTATTAACTGTGATACTCCTAGGTTAGCAGCGGGCTCCAACTTTTCCCGAGCAGGATTAGTGATAATGAGGAGAGTCCCTCTCGAGAAATCCACTGGAGACAGCACTCATTACAGGAGTGGAGTACAATCTCTCTTTCATTCTCTCTCTCTCTCTCTCTTTGCGCATGCCTCTGGCATGTGTCTTGCTTCTTCGCTTGATCCTGGCACTGGAGAAGACTGCATGCGAGACAGATAGACAGACAGACAGACAGACAGACAGCGTGTCCGACACACTCGCGGGGCGAGAGCGGGCGGGGCGAGAGCGGGCGAGGTGGCGGGCCGCGTTTGGACCGCGTGACAAACTTCAGAGCTGCAGAAAGGGATGACAGACACGGCCGTGAGGGTAGGGGGGCACAGACTGAAGGGGGGGGGCGGTGTCGCTGGCTCCTGTAGGAGGTGGATTATACACCCTCTCATCATCTTCAAAGCGTTCCGTGCATGTGTGGGTGTGTGTGTGTGTGTGTGTGTGTGTGTGTGGGTGGGTGTGTGTGGGGGTGTGGGGGTTGACGTCTTGTCACCCGGTGTGACACCAAAGCAGAGCGCACGTCGTAGCCCCGAGGTTAGCGTGCGTTCCTCTGTGGCGCGTCGGGGTCCGTGTGGCGTGGACAGCGGGCGGCCCCGTCAAGGATCTCGGTCGGGATGTCGAGTCTCCACGACACAACTTCAGAAGCACTCCAAAGTTCAAAAGAAGGAATACTATTTCAAAAATGTCAAAAAAAAAAGTTTTTTTATCAAATATTTTTGGGGAGACTCCCCGTGGGTTCTTAATGGAGGGGGAACAATCCTCGTAATCCAATCTTGTCGTAGATTAATAGGGCCGACAGGGAACTCCCGCTGTGCAAACAGGATCAGGGGGGGAAAAAAGTGTAGGAGAAAAATCCATCACAAAGTCTCTACTCGCTGCAACATTTCAATTAGCTCTGTCGGGGCGGAACGCTAATCCGTTCTCCCTCTCGTCTTCCTTCCCTCCCTTTCCCCTCGTTCCCTCCCTTCGTTCCTTTTCTCAACTCTGTCCCTCTACCACTTTTGGATTTCAACCGACGCTATCAGTGTCTAATATTCTTGGCTCGGTGGCTCGGTTTGGCGGAGCGGGAAGCCTCATGGACCGGACCCTGGCGTTCCCACCCCTCTGCCCGCTGTGGCCTGCAGCCCTCAACTCAACCAGGGGCCAGCGCCGCTAGCCGGGGAGGACGGGAGGGAGGCAGAGATTCCAGGCACTCTCTCTTTCTCCCTGCAGGCCTGTCCCCTCCACCCCGACAAAGGGGTCGGGGCAGAGAGAGCGACGGAACAGCGGGGAGGAGAGGAGGAGGAGTGCAGGTGGAGAGAAGGCATACAGACAGATCGAGGAGAATACAGAGCAGACGGAGAGAGAGAGAAAGAGAGGGGTAAGTGGGAGAGACGGAGGAGGAGGAGGAGGTTGTCACCTTCCCCGCTCCGCCTTCCCCTCGGTGGAGCTTTGCGGTGTGTCTGCGGGTGTGTGATTGGAATGCATCAGGCGTCCCCCCTCCCCCCCTCCCCCACACCCCCGGGAGCGCTGCCTCGCCCTCAGCCCTGGGGTGTGAACACGTAGCCCACCCTGGGGTGAGGGGCCGGGTTCAGCCTCGGGCTGGAGGGCCGATGGGAGACCTCTGAGAGCTACTCTCATCTTCCTTTCCATTTCCACTGCGTCTTTTTTTCTACACTCCCTCTCTTTCTCTCTCACTCCCTGTCGCCCCTACGTTCTTCTGTCGTTCACACTCTTTCTCCATTATTCTCTCAGGATCTCTCTCTCTCTCTCTCTCTCTCTCTCTCTCTCTCTCTCTCTCTCTCTCTCTCTCTCTCTCTCTCTCCCTCTCTCTCCTCTTGGCTCTCCACCCCTTAATAAACCAGTTTCTCCGCCTCTGCTCTTAAACCCACTGAAATGTGAAGTGTCTGATTCAGATGTTATTTTCCTCCCTAGTCCAACGTCAACAGGCCCACTCCACCGCTAAGTGCTCCCTCAATCAGCATGTCAGCGTTCCCAGCTGAACGCTGAGCTTCCCAGGACACTTAAGGTGGACGGATTCAGTCCTCTTAATCATCCGCGTCGAGGATCCCGTGGCACTTCAGAAGTGGCATCGCGGTCCGCTGGCCGCCTCGGAAACCTCTGCTTCCTTCCGGGTCAAAGTGAGAAGATACGGTGGCTTTGTTTCACTTTCCGCTGCCACATTTTAAGTGCCCCCCCCCCCCACCCCCCGGAAGAATCCCTCTGGTCAGCGGCGTCAGAGTGAGTGGCGCGCGAGGACGCGGGGGATGGGGTCGGTTGGGAGGTGTTTGTTTTCGAAGACGAGTGCCCTCGCTGGCTTGGGTGGTGGTTGTTGTTTGCCGTCAGGGACAGAGATTCATAGAACGAAGTGGAGTAAGACAATAAGATCAGATAGACCCAACTACATATACAGTGCCTTGCAAAAGTATTCACCCCCCTTGGCTTGTTACTCATTTTGTTACATTACAACCTGTAATTTAAATGTTTTTTTAATCTGAATTTTATGTGATGGATCTGCACAAAATAGTCTAAGTTGGTGAAGTGAAATGAGAAAAAAAATATTAAAAATTATTTTTAAAAATAAAAATCTGGAAATTGCCATGTGCATATGTGTTCACCCCCTTTGCTATGAAGCCCCTCAAAAGTTCTGGTGCAACCAATTACCTTCAGAAATAACATAATTAGTGAAATGAAGTCCACCTGTGTGTAATCTAAGTGTCACATGATCTGTCAGTATAAACACACCTTTTCTGAAAGGTCCCAGAGGCTGCAACACCACTCAGCAAGAGGCATCACACCATGAAGACCAAGGAGCTCTCCAAACAAGTCAGGGACAAAGTTGTTGAGAAGTACTAGTCAGGGTTGGGTTATAAAAAAATATCCAAATCTTTGATGATCCCCCGGAGCACCATCAAATCCATCATCTTCAAATGGAAAGAACATGGTACCACAACAAACCTGCCAAGAGAGGGCCGCACACCAAAACTCACAGACCGGGCAAGGAGGGCATTAATCAGAGAGGCAGCACAGAGACCAAAGGTAACCCTAAAGGAGCTGCAGAGTTCCACAGCAGAGACTGGTGTATCTGCGCATGGGACCACAATAGGCCGTACACTCCATAGAGCTGGGCTTTATGTAAGAGTGGCCAGAAAAAGCCATTACTTAGTGTTAAAAATAAGATGGCACGTTTTGAGTTTGCCAAAAAGCATGTGGGCGACTCCCCAAATGTATGGAGGAAGGTGCTCTGGTCAGATGAGACTAAAATTGAACTTTCCGGCCACCAAGGAAAACGCTATGTATGGCGCAAACCCAACACATCCCATCACCCCAAGAACACCATCCCCACAGTGAAACATGGTGGTGGCAGCATCATGCAGTGGGGATGTTTTTCAGTATCAGGGACTGGGAAACTGATTCGAGTCGAGGGAAAGATGGATGGTGCTAAATACAGGGATATTCTTGAGCAAAACCTGTTTCAGTCTGCCTGTGATTTGAGACTGGGACGGAGGTTCACCTTCCAGCAGGACAATGACCCGAAGCATACTGCTAAAGCGACACTCGAGTGGTTTAAGGGGAAACATTTAAATGTGTTGGAAGGGCCTAGTCAAAGCCCAGATCTCAATCCAATTGAGAATCTGTGGTCAGTCTTGAAGATTGCTGTTCACAAGCGGAAACCATCCAACATGAAAGAGCTGGAGCAGTTTTGCCTTGAGGAATGGGCAAAAATCCCAGTGGCAAGATGTGGCAAGCTCATAGAGACTTATCCAAAGCTACTTGCAGCTGTAATTGCCGCAAAAGGTGGCTCTACAAAGTACTGACTTTAGGGGGGTGAATAGTTATGCACTCTGAAGTTTTCTGTTATTTTGTCCTATTTATTGTTTGCTTCACAATAAAAAAATAAATCACATCTTCAAAGTTGTAGGCCTGTTCTGTGGATAAAATTATGCAAACCTTCAAACAATCTGTTCTAATTCCAGGTTGTGAGGCAACAAAACATGAAAAATGCCAAGGGGGGTGAATACTTTTGCAAGGCACTGTAAGTACAGAAAAACAGAGACAGACAAACCAACACAGATATCCTATATATATAAATATGTCTATATGAGGCAGGCATATATGTCTTGATGTCTACATATATATATATATATATATATATGTATATAGACATTAAGAGGAAAGATTGACAGAGGTAGTGTGTTTGTCTAGACATCTGATCCCCTTGACATCTAGAAACTGTTTATTTGGGACAGCGCCTCTGAAAGATTGCAGTCTGACAGTCTGACAGACTTGACACAACTCTGTGCCAATGTTTTGGTGGGTGTGTGTGTGTGAAGTCCAACTTGTGCCACGGCAAAACTTTGTCTGGTACACATGAAGAGCCATTGGAGGAACTGGAAGTGTGTGTGTGTGTGTGTATGTGTGTGTGTGTGTGTGTTTGGGGAGGTGGGTCCGCTATACATCACTTCCCGCCAGTGTGATCACTGTTAGATTATATCAAACCTTTTTCCACCAGCATCTACATCATTTCCCTTTACTACTCTCTTTCGCTCCCTCTCTCTATCCCCCTCTCTCTCTTATGCACACACACACACACACACACACACACACACACATACAAGGGGAGTGTGTCCTTGATATCAGCCATATCTACAGGTACCTAGCGATTCTAGCCATCTGTCCAGCGGCTCTCTTGAAACATATAGATACGTTATGGCGGGGAACATTATCATTACAGTGTGTACGTACATGATACTTATCAGACACGTACTCACACACTACTCAACGACGCTGTTCTGAATGGTGACCCCCCCCCCCCCACCCACCCAGAGAAACCCACAGGCTGGGCCACCCAGCCCCCTTGCTTTCCAGGCAGCTCTGCATCTCCTCCATCTGGAGGAGGCGGCGGCGTCCCCTGGGAGACGGAGAGGACGTGAGGAGCGGGCGGCTGGGGTGGGAGAGCAGACAGGAAGACCAGCGGGGGGGAGATAGCATCGCCAGCCGCAAATCGGCCGTGTCCTCCCCTCTCTCCCCCACACACACACCGGGAGGAAGAGCCTCACGACCTAGGGCCCCCCACACTCACTCACTCACACACACACACACACACTCTCTCTCTCTCTCTCTCTCACACACACACACACACACACACACACACGACACACACACACACACGACACACACACACACACACACGACACACACACACACACGACACACACACTCAAACCATGACTAGAGCGCCACTTCTCTGAGCTAGCTGAACTATCAGATCAAACAACATTTCTACCAGCCACTGATTACAGTTAGTTCAAAGTCTACAGGCTTCACAGCTTCCAGACGGCCTGGATACAAGCTAGTGAGCGTGTGAGAACCTTGAGGACGCGCTTCGGCTCCCCCTCTACCTGCCCCGCAGTCTCAAATGGAACCTGAGTGGATCTCTTAGGGGAGATAGAACACACGGCGCGCGTCACTTCCTGCGACTTCCACGACACCAGGTGCACGGGGACGGGGCTGTGTGACAGGGCGACGGGCGGGGGTGCTCTGGAGGTTTTGCGCTGCCACCCCGCCGTTAGCGCCGACAGGCCCCGGGGCTCGCTGTCCCCGCCCGGGACCCCGGCTGTCACCGGGTGGCAGAGGAGGCTCCCCGATATCAGGGAGGCGCGCGGCGCGTCTGACACGCCGAGGGAGTACGGCGCGGCGCGCACAAACACACCGAGAGGAAACTCAGCCCCTTTGGATTCTCCTCTCTGTTAATTAGGCTTGGAGGTCTGGGGGAGAGTAAATTATCTCAAGATACACACACGGCAAGGCTCGAAAAAAAAACTAAAAAAACATTTGGAAAGGTTTCGGCTGGGAAATGGGACTTTTTGCGTGGCTAAGCCCGCAGGTTTTGTCTGACCTAATTGGAAAAGTGTAGCACTTGAGGTTGTGGGCTATGAATTGTGTAGCGTTAAATTGCATCAATAAGTCAAGGTATTTGTATTATTCATTGGGGGAGTGCAGATGGCAGCAAATTCTTGTTTGTACTGCCATCGTGGCAATTGAATTATTTAGGCGTGCGAGTCTTTTTTGCATGTTGGTCGGAGCTCAAATAACATCGGGGTTGAATACAAATCACGTTCTTCAATAACTCAGTGTCTCCAGTCACACACACACACACGCACGCACGCACACACGCATGCACGCACACATACACACACAAACAAATAGTTTGAGAAGTTTCAAAAAGGAGACAGGGAGTTAAAAATGACAGCACGGGCAAGAGAAGGATGGAAGAAGAGAGAGAATTTTCTGACATGAGAGAGAATATGGGATGAGTAGAAACAGCAAGAACCAGAGGTAGAAACTGAAGGAGAAAGGAAGGAAGTCCGAGCTAGGCGTTTGTTTTCCAGACAGACGTCAGGCACTGTGCCATATGAAAAGCGCCTCTAGCTGGGAATGCCTGTTCGTTGAAATTTTTCTTTATAGCTTTGACACTGGGATATCGTGTGTCCTTATTGAACCCTCGAGATAACAAGAACTGATTTCTCCACCCTCCTCTCTGGGGACAGATCGTCCCCCTCCTCTCGTCCCCCTCCTCTCTGAAGACAGATTGTCCACTGTGTCTGCACAAAGAGCAAAGGCCATTCAAACTAAAATGAAAAGTTTGGCAGCGATTTCAGAATCCCGAGAGGTCACCATTTCAAAAAACGTGGCGGCGGAACGCCAACCGTGATTGTTGGTGTTTTTCCTCATGTTTTTAATGAGCGTTTCAGAAAGACAGACAGAAAGTGGTATTAAAAGGGATCTGAGCGTACCAGTGAGATTTCCCTCGAGGAGCCGCTGGGGGATAGCACTGCCAAACATAGAAAACTGTGCCTTTGAGCAAAACGTTCTGCTCGAGCAAACATCGTAAGCGTTTTAACAGCAGTGGGTTTGATTGTCTAGATTTGATCGGCGGTAATGGATTGGTTAAGCTAAGCATGAAAATAGATGAGTAAACGTCTTGGCTATCGCATGTTCAGGAGAGTTTATGGTGACAGAGGGGAATGAGTACACTAACAGTGTGGGTTTGAATATACTAACACTACGGAAATGAATATGCTTTCATACCTCACACGTGTGTCTGTAAGCCTCTTGACACTACTTTTGAATCTGGAATGTGATCAACATTTCAGATAACAAACAATGGATGATTTATTGTAATCCCAAAGGAGATTTTGTTACATCTCACCCACCCATGGAAATCTGATATGAGAGAACGGAGACCATTGCTGCAGAGGTCACTAAAAGCTCCTGTGGTCAACGTGTGTGCCAGGTGAAGTATGCATTTAGTGCATAACGAAAAGGTTCCAACCATTGTTAATATAAAATGACTTTGCCTGTAATTATAACTGGTTATAGAAGACGTAAATAGGCCAGAACAAACCCAGATTACAAACCTTGTTTTTTTAGCTCCTCATTGGTTTACCAGCTGGTGTGAGGTGAGCTTCTGGTCATCGATTGGTCCCCTGGTCGGTGACAAGAATGGTTGCCATGGATTTCTCCCGCCATGCTTTCCTGTTGAAGCCATGTGGAAGCCCCAGCACAGGGGAGAGCCTGCCTGCCAGACTCGGTCAACACACTCTCTGCATTACGAGGACGACGCCAGGATAATCTCCCCCCTGGGGCTGCGAAGGACAAGCCTAAAGTGGTAAACAGGCGTTTCCCACCCTGCAGTCAACTTACCACGGAATTTGTTTTTTACGCATTAGGTCACTTATGGTCACCAAATCCCGATAACAGCCAACACGTCAACTCCCTTCCTGGAAACGCGAGTGTTTGTTGGAAGCCATCCTAATTGGTTTGTGGAGGGAGTGTGGTCTGTGGGGTCCCTAAGCAAAGGTCAGCTCGGCTCTCCTGTTGGCTCGACGCCAAATAATAATAGTATCTGTGCACTGATTGACAGGATATGTTGACCAAGGAAGGGGACGAGAGCAGAGTCAAAATGAAGCGAAACAAAGACAAACATTTCGCGAACGCTTGGTAAAAGTCGACGGGCGATTTTGATGCTTGGCTGTCTCGAGCTCTGAACGCTAATTGGGGGGCCCTTCAGATGAAGAGGAGAGAGAATGCACCTGGGACCTCCAATCTCATCAAGAGGCAGGGGCCTGTGACAACAAACGTCGACGCGTTCAAAACTCCACCTGTCTGAGATCCATTCCTTTGTCTGCGATCACCTCAGGAAAACGCCATCGCCGCTGACACCCCTCCGTCGCTGACCCCCTAACCCTCCCGGTGGAAATGCGGGCCTGTCCAGGAGAGCTAAAGCAATCCCTAGCCAGAGGTGTTTGAACGGAGAAGAGGGGCCGGCCTTGGATATTCTCCCCTTGTCTTTGAATCAGCACCCATGAGCGGGTTTGGATCACAGAGAGGGAGGGTTAGTTACAGGACATAATCACATTTGGCACAGTCTTGGAGAGGGACGGGAATGTGTTCCTTGTCGGCACTGCTTCCAGCCAAGGGTCACCTGCAGAAGCCAGAGTCCATCTGGAAAGGCCTGGGAGACAGTACGGACAGATGGCGTGCCTGGACAGGTTCACCCCTTATTAAAACGCACACAAACCCACACATATCCGCACGACTGAAAATAGGTACGAGAAAGCATCTGTGGTTACTGAGGGCCTCGAACAAGTTTGTGATTTGGTATTGTTTTAAAGAGGAAGAAAACGTATCGCTGGAGTCTCCTTAAAGTTTATGATTAGGGCTTGTTAGAAAAAAAACAAGAAATCAAAAGGATTACCCTCCGCGTGAACCCTGCTGACTCACACCAAGAATCAAACCACACTGCGTCGTTTTGCTTGTGCTTAAAAATCCAAGCTCAGTTTAATGAGTTGTTTTTTTGATGTATATATTATTCCTACAAATACATGGGTCTCAGCACTTTGAAAAACGTTCACTTTCCTTAATAAATCAAGAAAGATAGAAATATTCTACAGTGGAACAGAACAGCGGAAACAAAAAAAGGACGAAAAGAAAAAAACGCAACACACTATTTCCCACGTTGCAACAAACAAGAACAACAAAATCACAAAAAGACGACAACAACATAAAAAAACAACGTAGTAATACAAAAAAAAAAAAAATCCACATCCTGTACAAACACTATGGCCCAATAATTTAAGAAAATAGTGTCTCTAAATCGTTCATATTGCTTTGTACCTCCATGTCGCCCTGGGATGGGCGAAGTTCGCACCGTGCAACACCGGGCAGTCCCAGTGACAACCACAGGGAGGCGCCAGTCATATTCCCCCGGTGCTGACGTCTCTCTAGAGGTTCATGGGGTCAACCCGCAGCCGGTGGCGTGCGGGCGGAGGGGAAGAGAAACAGTCATGTTTTGTGGTCTTGTTTCGTCTTCGGCTCGCTGTGTTCTCGTTGTGTAGTAACAATACTCTTGTTTTGGCAGTAACAATACAAAGACAAGGGATGGTTGAACTACTACAGCACTGCACTCCTCATGAAACCAAGGATGTGTTTACCGTTTGGTGTACCATTATTACTCTCTACAGCAATTATTACTAGGACTATCACCATCGCCACGGATACACCGAGTGCATCAGTGTTTGTCTGCATGTGTCTGCATGTATGTGTGTGTCGATGTGTTCTCTGTCTTTGTGTCTCAGTGTTCAGTGCTCAGAGCTGGTTTTCTCAAATGAAAAGCTGGGAAGAGTCAGTCGCTTTGGGTTTGGAGAGCCCCCGTCCGGGCCCTCCCCGACGCCCAGGTCCAAGGAGTCCTTGGATTCGCTGGAGGGGGCTCTCCTCCTCAGGCAGGTGTCCCGGCTGGGCAGCGGAGGCGGCAGGCCCAGGCCCCCTATGCCCATGCCTGCCAGCCCGCCCAGGCCTAAGTGCTGGGGCTCCAGCCCATCGGGGGGGTCCACCGAGATACAGGGGGGGCTCATCTTCTTCTTGCGGCGGGGGGAGGTCAGGCTGGTCTGGGGGGGCGTCTGGCTCTGGATCTGGAGGCTGTCGGCGCGCGAGCCAAACCCAGAGGAGGTGGAGGTGGCGCTGCGCTGGGGGCTGGACTCCACCGAGGTGCAGCCCTCCACCGAGTGGCGACGCGGGTCGTCCAACCAGGAGGCGGGGCGTGGGCGGGGCAGGAGGGTGCTCCGCCCCTGCGTGTCGACGCTGTGGAACCTCTTCAGCGGCCTCGCACACCGGCCTCGCTCGCCGTAATCGGGACCTCCCTCCGCCGCCTCGAAGCCCCCGAGGCCCGCCAGGCCCGCCAGCCCCGCCCGGGTGATCAGCGACACCTCCTGGTCGGCCGCGGCCTCGTCCCGCCTCTGGGGAGGGCCGGGGAGGAGGGGGGGAGCGGAGGGGGGAGTCAGGTGGGTGGCCGAGCGTGTGGGGGAGGAGCCGAGGTGGTAGTGGGCGTGGCAGGGCTGCTGGGTGTGCACACTGTTTGGGCGGGCAGGCTTAGGGGAGGCGCCCGGGGTGGCCGGGACCAGGCGGAGAGCAGGCTGCTGAGGGGTGGACCAGGAAGAGGAGGAGGAGGAGGAAGAGGAGGAGGATTGGGGTAGGCCCAGGGACACTATGCTGAGGAGGCCATCCTCCATCCCCCCACCGTCTGAACACAAAGCCTCCTGTGAGTCAGTGGAGATGGCCACCTGGGAGAGGGAGGGGGGAGCAGGAGGGGGCGGGGGAGGGGCAGAGCGGGAAGGGAGCGAATCAAAATAAGGGAGGGGTAAAAAATGAATTAAGAAGGGGTGACGAGGACAGGAATGACATTAAGAGGGGGATGAGGGAGCGTGACGATAGGGGCGCAGGGGAATGAGGAAGTGAGAGGGGGGGGAGACCAGTTAGTATGAGGTGAGGATGAAAGGGAGGTCAGAGTTCACTGTGTGTGGTCGAGTGCTCCCAATCCCCTCTCTGCTGCAAGATTGGGCCAGGAGCCACTCGTTGTACGACTGCTGTGTGTTTAGCGGCAAACAGAGTGTTTGCTGTGAGGGTTGTTCCAATTGAAATCGCTCGCTGGACAGTACGAGTGGAGCGCACCACCACCACCGGGTGCGTTTGGTCAAACCTCCGGGACAGCCTCCAGAGCGGGGGCAGAGGGGCACGGGGAGCACCGCGTGGCACACAGCACCATGAGCTGCCATCTTGTCATTGAGCCACTAACCCTTTGCCCAGTGCCCTGACAGCTCCTCTCTCACACACACACACACACACACACACACACACACACACACACACACACACACACACACCCCTCTGGAGCCGTTGGCCTCGCTAGGTCAAATGATGTTTGTTTGGCTTTACACTCTGCAGTCAATGTGTTTGGGAGACTAGCATTGGTGGCACGTTCCACATTTGGAGAGGAGGAGGAGGAGGAAGAGGGAGCGGGGGGGGGGGGGGGGGGGGGCTTGAAGCAGTGGGCAGAAGGAGTGTGCTACACACAGGGGCAGAGGGGTTAGTACAAACCAGAGCGCCGCTCATACACAGTAGGCTCTGATCTCTCTGGAGAGCAATCGTGAGAGCACAACACCAGATTGTATTCCGTAATGTCTCATCAATGCATTCAACTTTAATGACTTTGGAGATGAGTCACGGAAAAGCCATTTGAGGGTTTTCGGGAAAGCGAAATGTTTTCAAGAACTGGTTCGCGAGCGCTCTGCGTACGATGAGCTCATAGTGACACCGAGTGGACACAAATGGAAAAGACACCCTCCAGCCATCCCACAGAGCAATGAATCGGCCTATTTAGAATCTCTCTCGCAATATTCTCGAGCGTGTACAAATAATAAAAAAAGGGCTGTTACGCTACAAAACTATGTGTCGCACTGCACAATATTCCCTGCTCTGTGTAACTAGATTCGTACACAAAACAGCGTCCCCTTTAACATTGGACTATTGAAAATGCTCTGTCGCTCTATCGTACCCTATAGAAAAATCGTAGTGTAGTGTTCATGTTCAGAACTGATAGCTCTGACACCCCCTGAGTTATGTGTGGTTGTATAAGTGCACTGAATTGCTGTCCGAGTCGATCTACCCGCTGTAGATACATTCCATCAATTGTCCACCGAATGGCGCGCTCTAGTGGCGCGACGCTGGCAGGCAGCTGTTTTTAGCACGTAAACCCTGTGGACGGGAGGGACACTATGAACTGGCTAGCGGGGAGGTTGGTATCCGTGTCGGATGGGGTCGTAACTCTATAGCGGTCTACCTTCCAGGAAACTTCGGGTGGGATGTGGCCGATGGCTATCAGGAGACAGACCGACACTTGGATGGAAGGAGGGGAGGGGAGGGGAATGTAGGACGCGATGGGATTGTTTGTGTGTGTGTGTGTGTGTGTGTGTGTGTGTGTGTGTGTGTGTGTGTGTGTGTGCGTGCGTGTTTGTGTGTGTGTGTGTGTGTGTGTGTGTGTGTGTGTGTGCGTGCGTGTTTGTGTATGTGGGTGGGTGGGTGGGTGGGTGTGTGTGTGTGTGTGTGTGCGTGTCAATCTGTTTGGGATGACAGGGAAGTCCAGTGTTTCTGAAAGGCCCCCCGGTGAACAGTATGCCGTCGCTGCTTCAGAAACAGGAGTATCTGTGCTTGAGCAGCAGCTCAGGGTCGGGGGGCTTTTGAGCAAAACTGAGCTGAGATCAGCCAGTGGGCGGGTGCGGCATGGGAGGGGAGACGGGGCATGGGCCGGCCGTGAGCCAGTGAGCAGACGACGGGACGCCACGGAAGGAGAGGAGGCAGAGGGAGAGAAGACACCAACGACAGCGTTTAGAGAGAACAGACACAGATGAGAGAGAACAGGAAAGGGTTAGGCAGTACAGAATGACAGATATATAAATATATATATAGAGAGAGAGAGAGACACACACAGGTGGTGAGAAACAGACAGTGTATGTGTTCACACAAACCAGGATATGTTACACCTGTCCTATTTCGAGGTACAGTGTTACACCCCCCCCCCCCCCCCCCCCCCCCACACCCCACCCCCACCCCAAAATGGAAAACTGTGTGAGTGTGTGTGTGTGTGTGTATGGGTCACCTGTCTGCGGAGCGTGCGGCTGAGTGTGTGCGCGCTCCGGGGCGGGGGGAGGCGCGGTATGCTCTCCGAGTCCGACTGGCTGTGGGGGCTGATGGGTCTGAAGAGGTCAGAGGGCAGAGAGAGCTGCTGGGAGATCTCGTCCGGCTGGGAGCGCAGGGAGCTGCAGGAGCCTGGGACAAACGGCAGATACAGATAGCATACAAATGTCGTGTTTTTCCTTTCTGTTAAGCTTTCTTCCATTTAAACATTTCTGGGTGAATCTGTCAATAAAAACACACGCTGGTGTTGTTCAATAAATGAAAAAAAGGACTTGACTGATGTTTTGAAGTAGGACTTGAACATTGTATATGCAAACTATATTTGGTGTACTCTCCCTACCTGACTGGCCAGTGTGTGGCCGATCTGTGTGCTGGGGCCCCTGCTCCTGCGTCTCTCCCAGGGCCACACCGGAGGCCCCGCAGGGCTGCACAGGCAGGAACATGTAGCTGTCGTTGGGCAGGGAGTGTGTGCGGCCCACAGCGGACTTCCGGACGCTGAGCAGGTTGTCCTGGAGCGGCTCCCCCGGGTCGAGGTGCTCCGTCTGGGGGGCAGAGCGAGACCATGAGCCTCCTCTCAGAGCCGGCAGGGCTCCCCCAGGGTCAAGCACAGGGACATCTCGGGGGAAAAGCCGTCACACACGCATGCAACCGCATACAAGGAAACACATGTGGGCTCACAAATACGCTCACACACACACACACACACACACACACTCGCTGGAAGTCGCAAACAACGGCCGGACGGACGTTTTGTAGACAGAGACCGTCAGAGTTGGTAAAAAAAGTGAGCGACATACAGCTTATTTACACCAAGAGAGGCACATTGGGCTGGCACACAACTGACACACATTACAGGATCTGGCCTAACAGGACATCAAATCAGCAAAGGGCCTAAAAAGACCAAACAAAGGGCTAACATTGTGTTTTCCTCTGAGATGAGAGTTACAGCGTGCGAGTCCTCCATTAGGAATACAAATCAGAAACCATGTAGGTTATTCATTTCCAAATGGAAATGTATATATGGCCACATATTCCAGTGAGTGGGGTGTAATTTAGGGGAGGGGGTGGGGGGGATGGGAGGGGTGAGAGGGGGTCGGGGGGGGCACCAGGAACATGTCCCCCCCCCCCCCACTTTTTCAGAAGGACTTTACTTATAAAGAAACTGGAGAAACTAGCTAGCCCCCCCCCCCCCCCCCACACACACCTTGAAAATCAAAATGTCGCTGATGCCAGTGAGTGTGTGTCAGCAGCGTCCTCTAGCCCCACCAAAAGAAGACAGAGACGAGCAAACCCACATTCACTACAAAGCCCGTCACTCACTGAACCCGCCCTACTGTACACACACACACACACAACACACACAACACACACACACAACACACACAACACAGGAAAAGAGAAGGACAGGAGAGGAGGACAGGAGAGGAGGATAGAGAGAGAGAGAGAGAGAGAGAGAGAGAGAGAGAGAGAGAGAGAGAGAGAGAGAGAGAGAGAGAGAGAAGATGGGAGTAAGTGTAGACTGGCAAGCGGCGCAAGTAAAACTACTCTACTGGACTGGACTGGACTGGAACGCACACACACCGGGCTGGAAGAACAGGGGATGAAAGAGAGAGAGAGAGAGAGAGAGAGAGAGAGGGGTAGGGGGAGGGCAGGAAGAAACGCAGCATAGCGGACGGCTGGATTCTCCAGGGGGCCTCCAGACCACGTGTAGCCCCTCCAGCTCATTCCCTCATTCTCCCCCTCATCACCTCCCTCTCCACCCCTTTAATCCCATTCCCTTGCTGCTACCCACATTATCCCATCCACGTCTCATTCCCACTTAGGACGTCGTGAACCACGTCGCGGGCGGATCGCGGTTACGCAGGGGGGAGAGCGGGGGTCGTGGACAGACAAGTTGGCGGTGAGCGAGCCTTTTTGAAGGAGGTGACCGGGGTAAGGCCAAAAAACTCGCCCCCCCCCCCCCCCCCCCCCCCGTCCAGACGCCCCTGACAGCCTCAGGCTTCCCGTGTTTACCCCTCCCCTGCCCAGAGTAACTGGGGGCTTTGATCCAGACGCACAGGGAGATCACAGGGGCACTCCCCCTGGAGCAACTGGGGGTTAAAGTGCCTTGCTCAAGGGCACACAAGGGGTGGTGTTCCCGGGTGGGATTAAAGCCCCCCTCGGCCACTACTATCCTCGCATCCTCATCCTTATCCTACGGACTGAACTGGAGGGGAGGGAATGTCGAAGGGGTTCAGGCGGGTTTGGAAAGCTCCCTGGAGGAAGGCAACAAAAATAGAGGAGATAGGGGACAAAGAGAAAGAGAGAGGGGGAGAGGGAAAAAAAGAATAACTGTGAGTACATTGCATTCCAAACTGTTTGGAAAGAGGGGGTTAGAATCGCCGGGGGCCGGGTCGTCGGTGGGAGCCGGGGACCAGGAGGGGTCCGAGACCAGAGACAGAGCCTCCATCTCAGCCAGAGGGATCTGGACAGGGAGAGAACAAGGGCCGGTGAGCGGGAGGGACAGGGAGGAGACGCGGCCAGACACAGGACGGACCGGGACACAGGACGGACCGGGACACAGGACGATGTGGGAAGGAGAGAGGTGGACACAAAGCGAGTCACACTGTGAACGTCCAGTACAGGTCTAATGGGAGAGCACTATGAAGTACAGGTCTAATGGGAGAGCACTATGAAGGACAGGTCTAATGGGAGAGCACTATGAAGGACAGGTCTAACAGGAGAGCACTATGAAGGAGAGGTCTAATGGGAGAGCACTATGAAGTACAGGTCTAATGGGAGAGCACTATGAAGGAGAGGTCTAATGGGAGAGCACTATGAAGGACAGGTCCAACAGGAGAGCACTATGAAGTACAGGTCTAATGGGAGAGCACTATGAAGTACAGGTCTAATGGGAGAGCACTATGAAGTACAGGTCTAATGGGAGAGCACTATGAAGTACAGGTCTAATGGGAGAGCACTATGAAGGACTTTATGGACACAAAAAGATGAGGCGTTGCAAAGTGGTGGATCGACACGTGAACACGTAGCGGCTTAAAAATTGATCTATTACACACACACACACACACACACACACACACACACACACACACACACACACACACATATATATATACAGACAAACACACAATGAAAACCGAATCTTGTCGATGTAGAAATATATAGTGACAGAGACACACAAAAAACTCACATACACACACACACAAACACACACACACCAACACAAAAATTGCACCCCAGGCATGTAGCATTATCTGGACTGTCAAATAGCTGGCCAACTAATACCAACTGTAATCCTCCCCATACCTTCCAAGCGCAATCCACACTCACTGCTGTGTGAAGACAGGACACACACACACACACACACTCTCTCTCTCTCTCTGTGGGAAACACACGGACGAGGGCCGTGGCCACTCGCCACTTAAAGCGTCGGAGCGCCGCTGGCTTTCCGTAAGGCACCGCTGTTTCCTGGCCCCAGCACCCAAGCTCCGCACCAGCACAATGGATGGAGGGAAGTGTTTCTGACAGGCAAATGGCTTGGCCAGCCGAGCCGAGCTGCCGGGGACAGGGGGGGCCTAGCTGGCAGAGGGTTGGGCTACTCTATCAGGAGGAGAAACACATGGCAGCAGCGAGCGTTAGAAGACGCCCAAATCCCACCGAGAAGCTTTTAGAAGATGTAGCTCTCGCATTGCTAATGTGATTGGGGAGGCTGTTTGGCCACGCTAACAAGAAAAAAGGTGCATTATTCAGAAGTGCTCCGAACCTTATTGATCGAGGCATTATCACAAAGGCTTTCTGGCACGGATTAGAGTTTAGAGTTATTACGAATTAGAGTGTGTGTGTGTGTGTGTGTGTGTGTGTGTGTGCGTGTGTGTGTGTGTGTTAATTTGCATTGACTTTGTGTGTATGTGTGTGTGTGTGTATGTGTTTGTGTATGGGAGTGTGAGTGACTGTGTGTGTGTGTGTGTGTGTGTGTGTGTGTGTGTGTGTGGCGTGTTAGAGTTTTGTGGTAGGCAGACTATCGCTACTTTCTACAGTCAAGCAAAACCAGAATAGAAAGACCTTTCAATATGACTGAAATCACAGGCCAATTCACACACTAGGAAAAAACAGGACTGGGCAGGACTCACACACTAGAAAAAAACAAACACTGACACACACAAACACACACTGACACACACAAACACACACTGACACGCACAAACACACTGACACACACACACACACACACAACGGCAAACAGGAATGAATCGTTGCGACGGCAGGACTCAAACCAAAAAGCTGTGGGGCACAGTGAGGACGGGTGAGACAGTGTGATGGAGGACAGCCCCACAGAACCACAGACACGGGCCAGATGCAGAGCCAGGACAGCCACAGTAAACAACAGGCTGGTGAAATCACCTGAGTGCGTAGGCAACGTCTAAGTCAGTGATTGTCAGCAGTCAGGAGTGGCTGAATACGTATGACATATATATCAATGTATGGAAGATATAGGAGATAGTGGAGAGGTGAGGCGGGGGGGGGGGTAGGGGGGGGTGGACATTGACCTTCTTGTCGACACAGTGCTTGCTGGGAATCGGAGGCAGGGCGTAGTAGTGGCAGATGGAGTCGGACAGGTTGTCCATCAGACTCAGCTCCCCCTCCATGGAGCCCTGGATGGCCAGCGAGACCGAGTCAAACGTCCCCCTCCGCTGGACCGATAGGGACAGAGATAGAGAGAGAGAGGGGGGGGGGGGGGGGCAGGGTGAGAGGAAGACAGAAAGAGAGAGAGAGAGGTGGACAGGGTGAGAGGGAAATAGAAAGAGAGACAGAGGGGTAGAGGGGAGACAGAGACCGAGGTAAGAGTGGGGGGGGAGGGAGACAGACAGAGGAGGACAGAAATAAAGACAAAGGAGGCAGACGGTGAGTGAGCATTTAGTGCAGAACACACGGACACGTGCTTCACAACAAACGGACAGGAGGAGCTAAGAGGAGTCACTCGTGACGCCAATCACAGAGACGCGTTGGCGAGAGCAGAGTGCTGGGGGGGCAGAACTGGCTCGGCCTCTCGCTGTCTGAGCGTAGACTTCCGGCCCAATCCATATTCACACACATCCTCCTTAAGCAGAAGCCTATTCCTCTCTCTGACTGTATTACCATTTATTGCCACTAGAGTGCGATGCAGCGCCGCCGTCGCTTCAACTCCCCACGGGTGGGGCGGAAAGGAGATTGGAGCTTAGCCATACATGTTTTCGGGGAGAGGCGGGTAGAGAGACAGAGATGGGCGAGGGATAACATTAGGATAGCGGGACCTCTATTTCCTCTCGGAGCGAGCGAGTGGCCCGGCGTCTCGAAATAGACCGTCTGAGGCAACAGCGCGGCACTGGGCTCCAGCTTTCCCATGGCACGGCCGTGACCCGCCGGTGACTGGCAGGAACCAGACCGGCCCGACACACACACACACGCACAGGCACACACACACACACACACACACACACACACACACACACACACACACACACACACACACACACACACACAAATGCACACACACAGACACACAGACACACAGACACAGACACATACAGACAAACGCACACACACAGACACACACACAAACAAACACACCCACTCACACACCCATACATGCATTATGCACACACACACACAAACACACACATACAAACGCACACACATACATATGCACACACACATCCATACGCACACACACAGACGCACACACTCACACAACCACACACACAAAAAAACACACACACACACACACTTACACACAACCCCACGTACACTCATGCACACATACCCACGTGCACAGACCCCAGCACAGGCCACCAGACACAAACAAACAGAAGGACACAGAGACACGGGCAGACGCACGGACAAGTCATGGGCAATCAGGCAGAAGCAGAAAGACACGCACACACACACACACACACACACACACACGCACACACACACACACCAACACTAACACTAACACAAACACTATCTGATTGGGGAGCACTCGTTCAGAGAAAGCCTGGGGGTTTCAGCTCCAAAGGGAGACAGAGACGTAGTGTTTACGTTTTCCCAGAAGTCTCTAAATCCATACCATAAACAGACTCCGGCTCCTGACCAATCCAACCTCTCGGAAGTTGCAGCGACGTGGTCACATCCTAAACTGGATTCCGCCCATCAAGTCCCTTACAGACAACACCTCACAGTGAGTTCCCGGATCCCCGGGCAGAGCAGGGAGCAGGGCCCAGACTAAAGGGGGCTGACAGAGAAGTCGTCAGGCAGACTTCACGGTCCCTGCCTGGTCACATGACCCGGACCCAGACCGCTTGGCCCTCAGCAGGTGGAGGCCGCACCACATCTGTCATGTTACGGGGACTACAAAATGGCCTGGCCCTGGCTGGAGTACTGTGGCGACTCCCGACTTCACTACCGGTGTGTGTATGCATGTGTGTGTTAACTCTTATTTGAATGTCAGCTATGATTATGATTCAGTCAGCTGAAAATGTCTGGTCTAAAGAAAAGAATAATCACACACACACACACACACACCCACACACACACACACGCACGCACACGCACGCATGCGCACGCACGCCACGAGCTGCCCGTCGATGTCCTCACCTCCAGCGGTGGCTCGGGGCAGGGAGGGGGGTCGGAGTCTCTGGTGATGTCAGCCGGGGGCGTGTCGGCCGAGTAGCCCCTCTCCCGGAGCGGCTCCCTGTACCCGGAGCTCCAGGGGGAGCCCCCGCAGCTGCCCGCGTCCAGGCCCGGCACCGGGGGGCTCCGCTGGGGCGAGCGGCCGCCCACGCCCGTCTCCTCCGTCTGGAGCTCCAGCTCCAGCTCGGCCTCCAGCTCGGCCTCCTCCTTGGCCTCCTTGTTGCTCTCCTCCAGGTGCTTCATGAGCACGGCGATGACCACGTTGACCAGCACGAACTGGGCCGTCAGCACGAAGGAGACGAAGTAGAGGGGGGACACCACCGTGTTGTAGCAGGTGGTCTGCGTGTCCTGGGCGCAGTCCCGCAACGTGTCCTGGAAGGCGGGACAGAGTCAGGGGGTTTAGTACTCTCCCCCCCACACACCCCACCCACACACACACACACACACACACACGAGCTCACCCATAATACAGCGCGGCTGGGTGGGTTTGAATACAAATGGATTAGCCAAGGCAACCCGACGGTCAACACATTCAACACATTGACCACAGGGCTGCTTTAAAACTTTTCCAGGACTCATTAGTAAAGGGTTAGAAAAAGGTGAGGGCTCCCGGGCGGGGCACTCCCAGGCAGGCGGGGGTGTGTGGGGGCTCACCTTCATTATGCCGTTCCAGTTGTCCCCCGTGGACACGCGGAACAGCAGCAGGAAGGCCATGCCAAAGTTCTTGAAGGTGGCGTAGCGGCCCAGGCCCTCGCAGGGGTGGAGCTCGTCACAAACTGGCGGGGTGGAGCGGCGGGGAGAGCGAGGACAAAGGGAGATGAGGGTAGTCGAATTAAACGGAGAGGAGAGGAGAAAGAAAATAGAGAAATCGATGTGGCTGCGGTCTAGGCGGCGCCGTCGCACGAGGGCTTTGCAATTAAGAGATTATCGCCCCGAAAAACAATTTGGTATTTCTCTGAAAGCGCATAAGACACAATTAGCGGAATCAATAAAGTGTTACAACAAAGAAATCTGCAGAAGCAATTAGGAGCAGATAGTATTTAGGCTTATCTGTGGGAGGAATGTGAACTAAAGCGGAGGGTTTGGCTGGCAGCGTGAGAAAGGCGTCTGCCTGCATTTAACGTGTAGAACGTGTGTGTGTTTGTGCGTGTGTGTGTGTCTCACTGAGGTCTCCGAACAGTTCCACTCCCAGGGCAGCGAAGATGAAGAAGAGGAGCATGAAGAGAAGACCCAGATTCCCCACCTACAGAAAGAGAGGAGGGAGAGAGAGAGCAAAAAGAAAAGGGGAGAGACATCAGGTGAGAGAGAGGGAGAGAGAGAGAGAGAGAGAGAGAGAGAGAGAGAGAGAGAGAGAGAGAGAGAGAGAGAGAGGGAGAGAGAGAGAGAGAATTAGACCCATAGAGGAATCCACCACCACACCCACAGGAAGGAGAAGGGGCGGCGGGGCATAGGGGAATGAAGACGGGACCGTGACGGGGGTGACCGGCACCACAGAGGCCCGGAGGAATACCACCGGAGGAGGATCCACGGACGCCTCGCATCCAGACACCGCGCCCGGAGATGACACGTCAGGAAACGGAACGGGAAAACAACATACGGAGGAGGAGGAGGAGGAGGGTAGGAGAGAAGAGCAGGACAGTGAGACACTGAGAGGGGTTTGACGGGAGGGAGCGGCGCCTCAGTGGAGGGACGTGGGCCGACTGTCAATGCCCTGACCGCCGTGACCCTTGACCCTGTTATCGTCTTAATGAATTATGAACGCGCCCTGACAGGCTCTGGAGGAATGATGGCGGCAGGCTGAAGAGTTTCCCTGGGTCTGCTGTCCCCTCTCGGGGACGGAGATGTTATCACCCTCCTCCGTGACACCTCCCCTTCCTCCTCTCCTTCGCTCGCCGTTTCTCTTTGTCCCGTGCGCGTGTGTTTTTGTTCCGACAATGCACACACACTCTCACTCACTCAAACACACACACACAGACATACACCGACACACATACACGTGGGCTCACACTCGCACTCACTCAAACACACACACACCTAGATGTTGATGCTGTGAAGTGACTTTGGGTGTTAGAAAAGCGCTATATAAATAAAATGAATTATTATTATAATTAGATAGACCGACACACACGCAAACACACACACACACACACACACACACACACACACACACACACACACACACACACACACACACACACACAGACATCCAATCCCACCATTTTAAACACCACAACAATCCGCTCCTCTGAACGTTCAAATCTCTGCAGGGGCTTGCTTATGCAAACGTTACCCCTAGAGCCAGATCAGCCAGAAGGGAACCTTATGAAATAGAGAGACAAACAGACAAGGGAAGACAGAGAGACTCCTGGGAAATGCAGTAGGAGAGAACGAGAGGATTCCACAATTCCCCCTTGGATGAGTTGGTGGGGAGGTTGTGTTCCTGACAGCGGGGAACGGCGCCCATGGGATCTGCTGGGATAGGAATAGCTCCTGAGCGGGATACATGCGACATTAACAAAGACGCGCCACACGGAGTGGAAATGGATACCACTGATCAGGGAGGACGCCACGCACACACACAGAGAAACCTTTGTTATTGAACTTTGCTTCTGATGACAGGAATGAGTGGATCTCTAGAAGGGAGTTGATGGGTGGAGGAGGTTAGATCTGTCAGGACTGTACCTGAGGCAGGGCCTGCATGACGGTGTCCAGCAGGGCTCTCATCCCCACCGCCATCTTCAGCAGCTTCAGCACTACAGAGGACCACACGCACCAGATACAGTTAAAGTCAGACCACACACATTAGATACAGTTAGATTCAGTCAACACACCACACACACCTGTTATGAGTCTACACACACCATACAGTTAGATTCAGTCAGTAACACACCAAATTCAGTCGACACACCAAACCAGTTAGGTATACACAAAACCGGTTAGATTCAGTCAGTGTACACAAAATCAGTTATGATTCAGTCTACACACACCAAACCAGTTAGATTCCGTCAGTATACACAAAACCAGTTAGATTCAGTCAACACACAAATCCAAAAGCATGTTTTTGCTAAATTGGAAAGACCAACACAGTAGCACGACTGAAGTGTGTTTGAGGCCCTCCTCACTCTCCTAACAGACCTGATCTCCCTCTCCTCCCCACAATGATCCCCCTGCATGGCAGAACAGAGATAAAGCCTACGTTTATCCGCGCTATCGCACCGTGTGCCTCGCGATCTATCTGGGATTAAAGCTAGACTCGCAGATGAAAGAGATTTCCTATGGAAGTTTCCGTTTAAACGGGGTCACAATTCACTGGGGAGGGAGGGGGTGGCGCGCCGATGATGTCACTGACAGGACGGCGGAGGAAATATTGGGGTTAATTGCCGCTGGCAACGGCGGAGGGCGAGGAACACGTCTTTAATGAACGTCCTCGCTGAGTGACGCTGACACATCCTGTGCAGGGTGGCGGGGACAACGAGGGACACACACACACACACACACACACACACGGGCACAGACATAGCCCGACACCATGCAACACCTGAACAGACCAACTTTCATAATTGCGTGGACTAACCCGCTCATAAGATAACACACACACACACACACACACACACACACACACACACACACACACGCACACACGCACACACGCACACACACGCACACACACACACACACACACACACACACACACGCGGCGCGGCCGGTGAGCAGGTGTTGGGGCCTGCTCTCCAGTGTGACAGTAATTAATAAGGACTCCCCCGCTAGCTCTTTCATTAGACACCCAGTAATCAGACCAAACAGATGAGCCTCTCCTCCTGCTTCTCTCATCCCCCCTTTCTTCCACACCCCTCCCCTCCTCCTCCCAACCCCCCCTCTCCCTCACTCCTTTTATCACCCGGACAGTAATCAGCGCCACGCCGACGAGCCTCTCTGTCTCTCCTCTCATCCCTTCTTCCGCTCCCCACTATCCGTCCGCTTTTTATCGGAGGCTCCGGCCCCTCTCTCTCCCATCCCTCTCTCCTCTCTGTCTCCGGGCCAGGATGAACTTCCCGTGATGGTGCAGAGGCCGACTAGTTCAGCGGCCATGCTTCTTCCTCCAGCTCAATCCTTCTCCCTTCTAGTCGCTATCTTCCTCCACACTTTCACCCTCCCCCCCATAAACCATAAACGAGTACACCCACCCTCCCTCCTCGTCACTGTTCTTTTCCTCCGTCTCCGTTTCCCTCCGTCTTCGCATTTCTCTCCTCTCCGACTCCCCTCGTTTCAACTTCTCTTTCCTCCACTTTCTCTTCGACGTTGTCTCCACACTTCTTTTCTCACCCCCTCCCTCCCTCCCTCTCTTTTCCCCTTTTCTTTAATCACTTCTCTCCCTCTCTCTCCCTCTCTCTCTCTCCCTCTCTCTCACTCTTGTTCTCGCAGGGTGTGTAATGCAGTCAGTGTGAGATGGCTGTGTTCTCAGTGCCATCTGCTCTCCTCACACACACTGACGGGGCACAGCGGCGACCCCGACGCGCGCTACAGAGACAAGGAGGGGATTCCCAGGGACCCGTGGCTTCATGAGACCTCTCCCAAAACAGCAGGAAGTGGCTCACATCGCCCCCCCCCCCGCGTGCCCGTCATGCGCGTGTGTGTGTGTGTGGGCGTGCGTGTTGTTGTATTCATGAGGAGAGCAAGAGTGTGACTGAATGTTTGTGCAATGAAGCACAAATGTGTGTGCATGTTGTCAACATGTGAGTATGTGTGTGTGTGTGTGTGTGTGTGTGTGTGCGCGTGCATACCCCGTGCTATCCTCAGCACCCTCATGATGCGTATGATGGTGGGGTTGATGGGCAGGGAGGCGTTGACCTCGATCTCCTCCAGAGTGATGCCCATGATGGACAGCAACACGATTGCCAGGTCCAGCTGGTTCCACCTGCACACACACACACACACACACACACACACACACACACACACACACACACACACACACACACACACACACACACACACACACACACACACACACACACACACACATCGAAAGAGGGTGTGCAAAAATAGATCATAATCAACAACAGACTAGGTTGAAAGTACAGGAAAGGGTCTGAATAAAGAGCTGAGTAAGTAAGGGAAGCAAACTGTGTGTGCCTGTGTTGTTTTGTGCATTCCTGTTCTCACTCTCTCTCCCTGTGTGCGTGTGAGTGTGTGTGTGTGTGTGTGTGTGTGTGTGTGTGTGTGTGTGTGCTTGTGTTGTTATGCGTATTCCGGTTCTCTGAGAAGGTGTGTGCTTTTGTTGTTATGTGTTTTCCTGTTCTGTGTGTGTGCGTGTTTGTATGTTTGTGTGTGTGTGTGTGTGAGTATGTGTGTGTGTGTGTGTGTGTCTGTGTGAGTGTGTGTGTGTGTGTGTGTGTGGGGATCGGTGGGTGGTCCCGCCAAAATGCCCCCTGCTATTATTAATGAGGTCGGCCATATTTCTCATGTTTCTGCTTGCTTAGCTTGGTGTCTCTGTCCTTTCCACTCTTTCCCTCTATCTACCGCTCTCTCTCTCCACCTCTCTCCATCCCTCTCTCCCTCTCTCCTTCTCTCCCTCTGAGGGCCAGGGTCTGACGCCACTCTTCCGTGTAGCCCTCACGTCAGCGTCTAACCAGTCACATTTCACGAATCAACACGGCTAATCGACTTAAAACTCAATGAGATTTTCACATCGACCCTAGGGGACCTGGCGAGCCTGTGTGTGCTTGAGTGTGTGTGTGTGTGTGTGTGTGTGCGTACGTGTGTGTGTGTGTGTGTGTGTGTGTGTGTGGGTGTGTGTGTGTGGGTGTGTGAGTGTGGGTGGAGTGGTAATGTGAAACCCTGGACCACGGCCAAGAGGTATAATAGCCTAATCTGGCAACCACTGAGGATATGATAGGCCTCCTGGTTGCCAGGTCCTTTCCAAATTCACACCGCCTCGACGAAAAGGTGGGAGACAGGGATCATGTGGTGTGCGCGCGCGTGCGTGTGTGCGTGTGTGTGTGTGTGTGTGTGTGTTTGTGTAGGTGAATGTGCGTCCGCGCCCGTGCGCGTTATGATTGCCCCGGCATGGTGTCGAGTGGGGAGCCAAGGATTTAAAAGAGATGATATCATCTGAGGCAGTGGGTTTTATGGGCGCTTAACCAGACCGTTTGTATTCATGGCGGGGCTTAACGGTGAAGGATCGACCAGAGCACCTTCAGAAAGATCACCGGAGACCCGGCCCCACCCAGCCTCCACCCAGCCTCCACCCAGCCTCCACACAGCCCCCACCCAGCCCCACCCAGCCTCCACCCAGCCTCCACCCAGCCCCACCCAGCCTCCACACAGCCACCACCCAGCCCCACCCAGCCCCACCCAGCCTCCACCCAGCCTCCACCCAGCCCCACCCAGCCTCCACCCAGCCTCCATCCAGCCCCACCCAGCCTCCACCCAGCCCCACCCAGCCCCACCCAGCCCCACCCAGCCTCCACCCAGCCTCCACCCAGCCCCACCCAGCCTCCACCCAGCCTCCACCCAGCCCCACCCAGCCTCCACCCAGCCCCACCCAGCCTCACCCAGCCTCCACCCAGCCTTCACCCAGCCCGAAAGCCACGGCCTCAGCGGCGCCACGTGATAGCGACTTTGACCTCTCTTTGAACCAACGACACACACGTTGACAACCCATAAGTGGGAACCAGGGACTCAAGAGGCGAGGGTCGGGGAATAAGCTTCGGAGCGGCTCTCGAGCTCGGACCTGTCCTTGAAGAAGCGCCGGAAGCCGAAGGCCACCAGCTTGAAGACGGACTCCATGACGAAGATGAGGGTGAAGATGTAGTTGCAGATCTTCAGCGCCTCGTCCAGCTCCTGTGGACGACACACGGGGAGCATGTAACACAGACTGGACACACACACACACACACACACACACACACACACACACACACACACACAGCCCCTCTCTGTGTTAAGTCCCTCCGACACTACCGGAGACTCTCCCGTTTTCCTGAGAACAAACCTTTTCCCACGACAGCTCCTCTGTTTTCCTCTCCCTCTCTGTTTGAAAGGCCATATGAATAAGTGTCCTTGTATACCTGGGGGAAGCTCAAGATGCCCATCTGCATGTAAAACCTGACCTTTAGGCCAGCACCATGCGGAGGGGCGTTCAGACCAGCTCTGTCTGAAGGGACTTAGTGGCCCCTGTCTCCACTGACCCCCCACTCACCACTGCATTCCTGCAGTCCTCTACCCCCTCCTGTCCATATATATAAACGTTTATAGGTTCATAGATCATTGAGATTTATCTTACGCACATCCGTACCCCTAGCGTCCTTCATGCGTGGCATTCTTTCGTCATTTGCATCCCTTCCTCTCCGTTTGTTCTTTCTTTTTCAGTTCCTCCGTCATTCCCCTGTTTGTCTAATCTTCTCTTCAACTCACTCCCTGTCTTCCTGGCTCATCAAATATTGGTCAAAGAGGCGACAGTGAACTCTCAAAACCACAAAAAACTACAAATCCCATCTATTCACAAGTCAAATTCTGAACCAAAGGTACTCCAAGGAGAGACTGCACCGCCCTTGCCCAGGACTACAAACTCAACCCCAACGGCAAACCCCAGCGGCCCCACCGACCTTCGGCTGCTGGTAGTGCTCCATCGCCATGGTGATGACGTTGAGGCCTATGACGATGGTGATGAACAGGTCCAGGTACTGGCTGGTGCACATCTTGTGGATGAGGAGGCGCGTGGGGGAGTAGTCCGAGTAGTACGGCTTGCTCTGAGCTTCTGTGGGAAGGGGGGAGGTAGAGTGGAGCGGACAGGGTGGGGGGGGGGGGGGAGGGGGAACGAGGGGGAGGGGGGGAGGGTGGTGGTAGAGTGAGATAGGTAGACGCGGACGCGCCCTCGGACACCTCAGACACACCGCCGGCGAGAGGACAGAGCGCCACGCTCCATTCGCACAAAGCACAGAGTGGCAGAGAGGCGTAGAGAGAGAGAGAGAGAGAGAGAGAGAGAGAGAGAGAGAGAGGACAGACGGACAAGGGACGGTCAAAGGCCAGAGCAGTGGAACACAGATCAGAGAGATACAACGGTGAGAGAGTGAGGAGAAAACAGGACAGGGACGTCAACAGAGAGAGAGACAGAGAAGGAGACGGAGGGAGCAACGGAGAAGGAAAGAGGAATAGAGAGGAAGAGCGAGGGAGAGCGAGAAAAAGACACGCCCGTCCAGCTTCCCCGTGGCCGCCAGACAAGACTAATCAAACCAGAGCTCGTCTTCCTCTGATTAGCGATGATTCAAATGGACCCCTGCCGACAGACCATGATGGGAGGTGAGCAGCACTCGGCCCCGGTGCGCGGGTGTGTGCGTTTTGGTTGTGCGTGTGTGTGTGAGTAAGTGTGTGAGTGTTTTCAGAAAGGACGTCCACGTCGGATGAGGCAGAGAGGCTCGGTGGTGAATGTAAGGCCTTGGGAAGCTGGAGCTGTGTGCCGTTTTCTCTTTCTTGTCTGTTCTCCTCGCGTCTCCCAATTCTGGGCTCCCTCTCAGGCATCCTTTCGTTCCCCCTCGTTCGCCCTGACCCCAACTTTCCCCGCTCAACGGAAGGCCTTCCACTGCTTCCCTCCATTTGTGGAGGACGGACAGAAGAAGGAAATAAAAGAGAGTGAAAGAGCGAGGGAGCGGGAGGCTCGCTTTCCGGATCGCTTCGTAACGCCATCAGTGAAGAGGAGATGGGAACAGACGGGGAAGATACGCACGCACGCACAAACGCACACCCACACACACACACACACACACACACACACACACACACACACACACACACACACACACACTCACACTCAGTGAGTTGGCTGCTACACAGTAACTCCTCAGGGTGCGCTGAGCTGTCTCACCTCTAGCCAATTAGCCCAGGTGTGGTGCTGCCGCTGCAGCTGTTGGGCTGGGGGACGGTGAGCCCTCAGGGACAACAAAGGTGTCTGGGGGTGTCTGTGGTACGGCTCTCTTTCTGGAACGTTCTGTGTGGGGGTGAGATACCACATCCAAACACCCCGAGGCGTCGAAGAGCAGGCAGGAGTGATATCCCTGTCCATGGAGGAGCCAGCCACACTTCCTCACGGTGTCCCCCAAGGCTCCACAAGCGGGCCTGTCCCCACTTCCCCTCGTGGCCCACCGCAGCCACGGTCCTAAAGCAAGTGGGACAGCCCGCGTGGGGATCAGAGTCTGGCCCGCTCTCTGCAGCCTTCACTGGGGGTTCTCAACGCGCCGCCGCCACCCTGAGCCCCATGAATCACCACGCTCGGCTGGGAGAAAATAAGACCCTGCTCCACTTTGTGTCCCCCGGAGACACACACACACACACACACACACACACACCCACACACACCCACACACACACACACACACCGACACATACCCCACACACACAGGTGTGGTATCCACCCCTCACTCCATAATCACCTAAACTTTAAACTTTGTTCGAGGACATGGATCTTCATTCACGGACATCATTCACCTCACCCTCAGCCTCTACTGCCTTTTCCCGCCGTCTCCTCCCTCCCTGTTCCTCGCTTAGGGTCTCATACATCACCCACCTACACCATCCATTAGCAGCCGGCCCCCATAACGGGGAACGACTCTGGGGCGTGCCGTCAGCGGCGGAGCCGGCGGCTGGACAGTGCAGGGGCCGGTCAAGCTGGCACTAAGTCTTACGACCTACACCCACGGCGCAGCGCACCGTCCTCTCACTTTACTGGCCACTCACACGAGAGGCCAGCTACTCTAAACGCCGGACAGAGACCAGAGAGGGAGAGAGCAGCCCGCCGGGGGACGGGGCCGCGGCAGCGAGTAGCGCACCGCATAAAAGAGGAGGGGCGCGACGGGAGAGCAAAGGACGGAGGGGAATAAAAATAAAATAAAAAGAGAGAGAGAGCCAGTTGTAACTCCTCCTCGGAGGGAGAAAAGGGGGTTGATTGAAGAGAGGTGAAGGAGGAGGAGGAGGGTGCCAAGTCACACCTCGGCTGACCCCCCGGCCCCCACACCCCTGTCTTTGTTGGGGAGGAGGAGGAGGAGGAGGAGGAGGAGGAGGAGGAGGAGAGCAGGGCGGAGGGGATGGATGGGGCCCGCTCCGCGCCCAGCTGGCAGGGGACCCACACACTGGGGGCGCCACGCCAAGCCTGCCTCCACGTTGATCCGGAGCCCAGCACCGGCCGCCGAGGAAGAACCCAACGACCTCGCTCCTCTGCCATTTCTCTCTTCCTCTTTCCCCCTCTCTCGCTCTCTCTTTGAACCCCCCTCCTTTAATCTCTGTTCGTCCCGGGTTTTTATTTCCTGACTGTCTGCCACTCGTGCACTCCTTCACCCCCCACTTCCCATCTCTCTTCACTGATTGGTGGCGGCGGCCTCCGCTCTCGGTGACGTCATCTCCGAGGGATGCAGCGATGGGGAAGGGCCCGCGGGGCGAGGAGCACCAGACCCACGCGGGCCCTAGACCGTCCAGCAGGGCCCCTTCCCCCCATCGTAACAAATAAGACAGACAGACCTTAAATCCAGCAATAACACAGTTATGACACGGTTACGGAAACCACAGCACGGCGTCAGCAAAGTGTCCGTCAAGGAGCCTGAGACCTCGCCTCGCTTTGATGCAGTGACCTCGGTCACAGGAGAAGGAAGTGTCTTTTACCACGCCCTTCCACAGAAATGTACCAATGTGCCGCTGACTAGAACGGCAGAAGGGCTGGAGATCTAAGGCCCCTTTCATGACCGCACCTGGGTTCCCCCTTAGACGTCGAGAAGAGAACAGTGGAGAAAGTCAGCAGAGAGAGAACACACACAGAGAAGAAAACATCCACATTCCCCCCGCTGTCCAAAAACAACTCCTGGAGCCCCCTTCTTCTCTGCGTTCCACTCACCTTCAGCTCCCAGGGGCTGGGGAGAAGGGGGTCAGAGTTGTTTTTGCACCAGGCCACGCTCCAAAACATAAGAGCTACATTTCCGAGGCGGCCATCTTGGGAAATACAGACACATCGAGGTTACCCCGTCACGTGACCGGTGAGTGAACACACCACAGCACAGCACAAAATAGATCACTGTGGGAGGGAGCTGGGGTGGTCTAGGATGTACATGTATGTATGTATCAATGTATGTATCAATGTATGTATGTATCAATGTAGGTATCAATGTATGTATCAATGTATGTTAGGAATCAATGTATGTACGTATGTATCAATGTATGTATCAATGTATGTATGTATCAATGTATGTATGTATCAATGTATGTATCAATGTATGTATGTATCGATGTATGTACGTATGTATCAATGTATGTATCAATGTATGTATGTATCAATGTATGTATGTATCAATGTATGTATCAATGTATGTATGTATGTATGTATGTATGTATGTATGTATGTATCAATGTATGTATCAATGTATGTATCAATGTATGTATGTATCAATGTATGTATGTATTGATGTATGTACGTATGTATCAATGTATGTATCAATGTATGTATGTATCAATGTATGTATCAATGTATGTACGTATCAATGTATGTATGTATCAATGTATGTATCAGTGTATGTATCAATATATGTATGTATCAATGTATGTATCAATGTATGTATGTATCAATGTATGTATCAATGTATGCATGCATGTACGTATCAATGTATGTATGTATCAATGTATGTACGTATCAATGTATGTATGTATCAACGTATGTATCAATATATGTATGTATGTTCGTATCAAGTATGTATGTATGTATGTATCAATGTATGTATTAATGTATGTATGCATGTATGTATCAATGTATGTATGTATATATGTATGTATGTATGTATGTATGTTTGTATGCATGTATTTATCAATGTATGTATCAATGTATGCATGTATATATCAATGTATGTACGTATCAATGCATGTATGTTTCAATGTATGTATGTATGTATGTATGCTTATGGGTTTGTGACACAGTGGGCCTAGTATGTGTGGAACAAGTGCCTGGATATAATGGGATGCAGAAAGCCTGTGTGTCATAGGGCAGGGGAAGAGGGTTTTGCAGAGACCCTCCAGAATGGCCTTTTATGGAACCATGACCTGGCTCACGGCAGTGATGGGACTGGTTGCCACGTGAACCTGACTGACAGGTAGAGTGAGCTGCTGGCACAGCCTTATGATGGCGACTGGGGAGCCTGACAACTTTGTTATGACTGGAGGTGCTATGGGGCGAGAGACATGTCGGAGACTGATGCTAGAGAGAGAGAGAGAGAGAGAGAGAGAGAGAGAGAGAGAGAGAGAGAGAGAGAGAGAGAGAGAGAGAGAGAGAGAGAGAGAGCAGGAGAGGGAAAAAGGGAGAGCGTGTGAGAGAGGGATGAGGGAGGGGGACACAGAGAGAAACAGATATAATGAGAGAGAGAAAAAGATAGAGACCCACATAGAGAGAGACAGAGACACACAGAGAGAGAGAGAGAGAGAGAGAGAGAGAGAGAGAGAGAGAGAGAGAGACAGAGACAGAGAGAGAGAGAGAGAGAGAGAGAGAGAGAGAGAGAGAGAGAGAGAGAGAGAGAGAGAGAGAGAGAGAGAGAGAGAGAGAGAGAGAGAGAGAGAGAGAGAGAGAGAGGGATCGAAACCTGGATGGCAGTAAAAGATGGCTGTGAAAGGAAACAGAAACTGGTGTTACTGTCGAAGGGCATCGGTCAGAGCCCATGGATGAGGAGTGGCATTATGGGTCAATGAGTGCTGGACAAACAGCCCCTGTCAGTCATTGCACCTCTGGGCTAGGTATTAGATTTAGGGATGACGCCCCGCCAGCAAACTTTGAGCCAAAAGGCAACTGTCGAAAAACAAACACGTTAAAGGCATGGAAACGGCTCCCCTGGAAGGTGCTCCGCTGCCTTGTTCAAATCAAAGAGGAAGATGACGAGAGAGAGAAATGAACGTCCAACGGAAGAGAGGAAGAGAGGAGAGTGGGAAGAGGAAGCGCCGGAGCAAATGAAGCATTCCAGAAAAGAAAAACGGAAAACAAATGATAAAACATGACATTGTTAAAACATGACAGGGCATGATATCACACACACACACACACACACACACACACACACACACCTGCAAACAAACTCACACGTATGCGTACGCACGTTAAAGAAACACACATTTGTGCTGGCACACATGGTAGACCGACACACTTCTTTCTGAGTCTGACTTGAGCAGGCTGGACCAATTGAAATGAGGGACTGAATGCGGAGAGCAGGTGATTGGACAGCGTGAGTGGGAGGCGGGGGTCACAGGGCGAAACAGCAGAAATGATTAGCGCAATGTCAACAGAGTACGGACCAATGAAAATGAGCGTTCGAATAGCATTTGGGGGCCATATTGTCTTGAACCCTCTTCCAACACTATTGACTCTCACCTCCACAGAAAAACGGCAAAAAGATTGTCATAATTGTGAATATATTTCACTGCAATATATATATCACAGCGGATGAACATGAAGAGCTATTCAACCTCTATTTCTAAACCAAACCATTCAGAGTCAAACTCCCTATAGCCTTACTCTGGCACAGTGTCCCATCTATTAAGCCATCCACCCAAACTCGGAAGCCCTAAAGCACCTAGCCTCCATGCTCTTCTTAGACTTAGGCCAGAGAAGCACACGGGAACATTGTGATATAGATCTTTATCGTAGAACATCCCCATCACTCTAGGGAGCAGACACACCACCATGGCCCTCTTCACATCATCATCATCATCATCATCATCATCATCGCATCTAAAACACACACACACTCTCTCTCTCTCCACACACAGACACACACACTCTCTCCCTCTCCCTCCCTCTCTCGCCACACAGACACACTCTCTCTCTCTCTCCCTCCCTTTTTCTCCACACAGACACACACGCTCTCCCTCTCCCTCCCTCTCTCTCCACATCGACACACACACTCCAGTCATGCTGCTTCAGAGCTTATGGTGGGGTTGGGGGTTGGGGGTGGGGGGGTTGCTGTAGTTACGCTGACTCCATGTGATGGCAAGGCGCCGCGGTAACCACCTAACTGACCTATTTGCTCCCCCCCCAC
>JAPMUY010009370.1:80000-82791 GCA_026901105.3 Galaxias olidus
TGGAGCGATAGAGGTTAGCTGGTACGGGTTCCCACACCGTAGGAGTCTTTCCAGAGATTCTGAGTCCGGCGCCACGGTGACCGTTACCTTATCAACCGGCCCGAGGTGGGGAAGGGGGGGGGGGGTTTCAGGCCTGGGGTTCAAACCGACATGCTCGAACTTCGCCGAAGAGCTGCTCCTCTACCTCAGTGACGCGGCCAGCGCTTAGGTCACGCACCAAGCCTTCACCCACCCCCAGACTCCTGTCATCTCTCTCTTTGCTTTCCTCAGCATTCCTTTGGACGGTTCTGCTGGTTGTCCCATGCAACCAATGCGTTCCCCCCTCAGACCAACACACTGTCACACCACCTAACGTCGCACCTGTGAGCCAAGTGGTTTCCCGAGCAACGCAACCCAAAAACCAAAAAGAAAAAAGAAAAGCTTGAAAAAAAAAATGAAGCTTTGTAACCTAAAGGGAGACGGTAAGTTTAAAAGTATAGAAAAGGGTAAAGTAACCGATGAGAATGATGGTTCCTGAGTGCAGAGCAAAGTTAGAGGAAGAGAGCTCCCTGGTGTCATCGTGTGCGTGTGTGACTGTGTGTGTGTGTGTGTGTGTGTGTGTGTGTGTGTGTGTGCGCGTGTGTGTGTGTTTGGGAATGAGAGAGACTGTGCGTGTGGGAGTTGGAGAGCGTGCAGGGGTAGAGGAGGTTCACCCGCAAGGGCGCCTTTTTATTTTTTGGGATCCTGAAAAGAAAAGTGCGTTTTCATCTGTATTTCTCAAGAGGAGACATTCCCAATGTCAACTACCATCAAAATGTCCTCAGAAAAAAAAATCTAAGATTATCGCTTTACGCGATACCCAAGGTTATCGCTGCTCCCGCAAAAAAAAATAAAAAATCGTGATTACATAAAAAAAAATATCTATATGACATCAAGAACTTGCAGGTAAGAGCCAGTGGAACTCTCGAGAATAAGCAAAGCAGTCCGTTGACTAACTCGTTTACAGCCAGAGGGGAGGAGGTGGCTGGCTGATGTGGAATCACCTTACACTCCCAAATCACCACCTAAACCACCAATGGATGGAACTCTAATCTGACCCGAGAACAGTCCACATCAACCAAGGGGGCGAATCGTCTGGCAGGGCTTTGCGTTTCGTTTCCTGGCCCTCTGGCTGTACTACCACTCCATGCAGGAGAGAATAAAGGAGGGAGGGAGGGAGGGAGGGGGAGGGGGGTTCTCAAAAACGGCCCCCTTTGCCTCCCCCTCCCTCGATCTCTGTGTGCCACACCACCATGCAAGCTCCGCCCTTTAGCAGTCACTGGGCATGCTCCTAGGGGCGGGCCAAAGCACGGCGTCTACGATAGGCCAGGCAGGGCGAGGGAGGAAAGGAGTGGGGGGGGGTTTGGGATTATTTCCCGACAGCAGAGGTGACCAATCGTGATCCTGGAAACCCACGCGTCGCGGGCAAGCTTTTGCCTTAGACCAGCACCGACACACGGGCCCCGCCCACCGCTCACCAGAGAGAGGGGTCGCGTGTTCCAAACCCAACGCCCGCTGACCTGAGGCAAAAAAACAAGCCAACGCACGCCGTCGCTCTCCAGAAGCAGGCTCGGTGACCGCCCACCTAGCCACACATCCCCCTAACCGGAGGGGGCTACAGGGGGGGGGACAGGGGGGGAGAGAGAGAGAGAGAGAGAGAGAGAGAGAGAGAGAGAGAGAGAGAGAGAGAGAGAGAGAGGGGACTCAGCACGCGGCTCTATTCCCGGTCGAAAACGAAAAAGAGAATATCAACTAACACAGGCTCAAATCAAGCAGGACTCAGAAAGATGTGGAAAGACTACCGACCAGTCTGCTCCTTCTCCTTACTCCGTCTCTTTTTCTCCATGCGTTTCAGTCTCTTGGCCTCGCGAAGCTTGGCCTCCTCCGCCTCCTGGCTCCGCCGGCACTTGTGGAAGTTCTCCACCACCACGCCCACGAACATGTTGAGCACGAAGAAGCTGACGATGAGGAGGAAGGAGATGAAGAAGAGCAGCATCCAGGGGTTGTGGTTCCTCGCCGGCTGGAGGAGATGGGTGGGGGGGGGGGGGGGACAGAGGGGAGGCGCACACACACAGAAACACACACACACACACACACAGAAACACACACACAAAAGAAACCCTGAACTCAAAGTCCAAATTCATACTCTTGTCGAAACACCCTGCCAACCATTTTGGGGTGAAAAACAAACAGGACGCCAACATTTTTGAATAGCACCGGGTTGCTGTGCGTGCGGGAGTGTGTGTGTGTGTGTGTGTGTGTGTGTGTGTGTGTGCGTGTGTGTGTGTGTGTGTGTGCCACATTCAAGCAGACAGAGCACAGATGCCAACGGTCGAGGCTCGCTGCCGTAGAGAGATCGACTCGCCGCCCCTCGACAGCACCCAAACAGACACATCCTGTATTTGTTGTGCCGTGGAACGCACACAGGCCGCGCTTCAAAGGAGCACCGCTCAGTATTGATCTAATCAATCAACAGCGAGTACGCAGTCGCGGTCTGTTCACAGGCAAAAAAAAAGATCCCAATGTTTTTACCACATGTTTTTCTCTTCTTGCCGGTAAACCATTTGCAGAGGGCGGACAGTGACGTTTCTCGGACCCTCGGGACGTTGGGAGGAGGGATCGCGACCGCTCCTTCACCACTTTAAGTCGCTCAAAAAGATTCCCACGTCATTCCACTCCAATACTGTCTCCAATTCAGTTTTCATCAGGACCTAGGTGCTGTCTATGGGTCCCCAAAAGGCCCCTGGGCCCAACATATGACCACGTAACCCCA
>JAPMUY010009373.1:0-20000 GCA_026901105.3 Galaxias olidus
CTCAAGGATGATCCGTGGAAACGGGATGCACCTGAGCTCAATTTTGAGTGTCACAGCAAAGGGTGTGAATACTTATGTACATGTGATATTTTAGTTTTTTCACTTTGTCATTATGCGGTATTGTATGTAGAATGTTGAGAAAATGTCTTAATTTAATCCATTTTGGAATTAGGCTGTAACATAATAAAATGTGAAAAAAGTGAAGGGGTATGAATACATTCCGGATGCACTGTACATACACACATGCTAAATCAATAAAATTAATCATAAACGTCATTGGACGTACACAAGCATGAAGCCCTGTGACACACACACACACACACACACACAACCCCCCCCTCTCCACCCCAAGGCTGACATGCACTGTCCCAGGCTCAGAGAATTACCCAACATTAGCGATAGCTCACTTGTATTTTATGGAAAGCGATAAATCCCTTTATTGCCCTCATAAACACAACCTCCCACACACACACACACCCACCCACCCGCCCATGGGAATGGCTTCATAAGGTGGGAATAAATATATACAGTGGGGGAAATAAGTATTCAACACATCAATTCATTTTTTAGTAATCATATTTCCACTGCAGCTATTCACATGAAATGTTTTACCAGACATTGGTATTAACTCAATAAAACTACACAGATAAAGAAATTGTCCCATTCCATTCCATAAAAACGGGATGTGCAATAAAGTGGAATGACACAGGCAAAAAGTATTGAACACGCTAACCGAGATGCATTTAATACTTGGTAGAGAAGCCTTTGTTTGCAATGACAGCTTCGAGACGCACGTGCAGCTTCAAAATCTCACGTGAATAACTGCATTGGAAATATGATTATTGAAAAAACATCGCCGCGATGAATACTTATTCCCCCCACTGAGTGATACAGTCGTGAGATGTGGCCGCAGCAGTCACTCGGTGACGACATTTGTCTACATGTGGCACGCAAAAAAAAGCTCACTTTGAATGCACACGTCATGACTGGAAGACTGAAGAGACGGTTTAAGCACACAGAGGTTCTAGAAGACTGCTAGAGAAAGGTTGACTGATCTCAGTGAGTGGGACCTCCATTCCTCTCACAGGTCATCGAGAGCAAGCTGAGAACAACGACAAGTCCAGTAAAGTATAACTAGCCAAGCCTCAACCATTCTAAGACTGACAATGTCCTCCATTTAGATTACGTTTTCAATTCTGTCAGATTCCCCTAAACCGTTCGGCAACAGACCATACGCAACCGAGAAGTAAGAACACAAATAATACAACTGTGTCACACACCCATTGCCGTTTCAGATTATATTTCCAGCCAAGGTGTCATTGTATTTGTAAAGCAATAACCTCCCATTGTTACAAAGGTTCAATGATTCACTGCTGATTTTAAAATGGGTTAGACTGGGAACAAGAAGCCCAACTCGACGGTGGTTGCCGAAACAAACACACTCTCAAGACACTTTGACAAAGTGGCTCCACGCAAATGGAAGGAGAGCAAGGACAGCAGAATTACCGGAGGTACATTCCAGGGTACTCCTTCAGCAGCTTAATAGCCACTGAAAGCCAACCTCCAGATCTGCCTAGTAAGTGTTCCCTTCAGTCACTCTGGCCCTCTCCTCAGACTCAGACAGAAAGAGAGACAATCTCCGTTAACCTTGAATCCACTACGCTGGAAATTACTACAGAATAGGACACGTGAGAGAGTGTGTGTGTGTGTGTGTGTGTGTGTGTGTGTGTGTGTGTGTGTGTGTGTGTGAGAGTGTCATTTGCATACAGGAAATTAAACAAGACAACAAAAAAGTCTGGATGTGCACAGATGGGTGTTCAGTGGTGGTGAAAAATAATTTGCCATGCACACAAAAAGACAATTAGCGCCGTCTTTCCTCAGGATAGAACAAGTGTGAGTAGGAGTGTGCTGGCAGTTTAGTTGCTCATGTCTAGAGATTTTCAAACAGCAAATTAATAAGACTCCAACTAGCTCACCGAGCCTTTGGAAAACGCATTTTAGTCTCTGTGTGCCTATTCTTTAACGTTTTTATCGTGAGTTGCTAAGTAGTTTGATCTCAGAAACTTCTTTTAGGGAGGATGTTAGCCTGCGGATTAGCGCGCTTTGAGAGGAAGGCCGAACAAAGTAGAGGAACAGGTTGTTATGGCCTGGTGTGCGTGTGTGCGTGAGTGTGTTAGCATGTCTTTGAACAGGTTGGTACGTCCTGGTGTGTGTATGTGTGAGTGTTAGTATGTCTTTGTGGAGGCCGGGCTGCCGCTGCTTTGTGATTGACTGAAGGGCAGGTGGGAGCTGGGCGGAAATGACGCGTTGCCTTGGCAGAGCTAGTTCAGGCAGGCAACTCAGACAGCATTTATCCACGTCACATCAATCAACCAGTCGCATACGCTCAATAGTTTAACGCGGCCTGCTAAACCGCAGTCACTCACCACACTGCTCCTACAACTGCTCGCTCACTGCTGCGCCACACCATGCTTCTGCTCGCTGCTGCACCACACTATGCTCCTGGTCTTGCTGCTGCTCATCTCCACCCCAGCTTCCACCTATTTAGGGCCTGTTGCACAGTATCCAATGGGGATTCCGCAGATATCTGCTCGCTACTCCACGCCAAAATTCAATGTAATACAATGTATTGCAATAAATTGTTAAACCTATCGTAAGTTGTCCTGACGGAACAACATTTATGGGTATCAGTTCGAATTATGTTTATGTATATATTTTTTTTGTAGGCGCATTTGTTGGCACACTTGTGTGTTTTTATGCAGGTGTGTGTGTTTGTTGTGATAGAGGAGAGAGGGTGTAGCTTCACAGTCTATTCTCAGACCTCCACATCATTCTCCCCTCTCATTACAACTGAGGTGTGGTTACCATCCAGCATGAGCAGCTGGCACTTTGCACCGAGTTTGACACGTATTGGCTTCAAAAACACAGGATACGACCCAATGGTGCAAGGAAGGGCTAAATTGTGAAAAGTATTAAGATTTCCCACACATCTCAAAAGTACAGCTCGTTTTCTCCATAGTCTGTCTGCGACTGATTCAATATGAAGCACTACTTCATCATTACTGTGTATGTCAAACGACTAGCATCCCATGCTGTTGGGTGTCGTATAGTTAGTGTGTACCGAAGGTTCTTACAGGGAGCATAGAACATCACCAGTGCGTGCTTCTTCTTCTTCAGCGCTTCCCTGAAGTCCTCATTCCCAAGATGGCTGACGCTGGAGGGCTTTTCCTCCCAGGACTGCTCCGGTGGAGGAGGGGCCTGAGGACTGGGTTGGAAGACACGATAGGTAGATTGGATATACAGATAGAAACCAAAGTACAATATAAGAACGCGTTGAGACAAATGGGGTCTGAGTTCACCCATTTCTGCAAATCTCCACTAAAATCAGCATCACGTACTGTTTGCCCCAGCATGAGTAAAGATCCCAGGGAAACATTGTGCTGTTTTCCTAAAATGGCTGTGGGGCTTGGTCCCTGCTTCCTCTCTGGCCCCAGTATAAAATCTAATCTCAGCTAACCTTGGAAGCCTTCGATCCATTAGGGTTCTGGCGGATGACTAAAGTAGCGCATCGCTGACCGTAGCATATACCTGTAGCCGGGTTGAATTCTGTTGGCTCTTCAAACACACCCATGCGGTGTAGCGACGCTAACGGCACCGCTTCTAAGCTAATCACGGCGCGCCCGGCGGTCCCACTCACTTGTGCATGAACTCAATGATCTTGTCCTTGGTGCGCAGGTGGGGCAGCGTGTACTTGTCCTCTCCCTTCTCAAAGTACTTGACGGTGGGGAAGCCGGAGATCTTGAAGCGGTCGCCCACCGCCTTGTGAACCGTGGTGTCCACCGCCGCCAGCACGCCAGGACTCTGCCAAGACACACAGGGAAAGCACAGCCGCTCGTATGAACTCAACCATTTTTCTGCACGGTGCACTAAATTCAAGAGACACGCCAGACATGGGTAGAATGACATCAAATATTAAATATGGTGTATTCACTCCTGCTGTTTTTGTCAACAGGAACAGCACAAAGGCCCAAATCCTGCCCCTTTCAGCGCTCACTCAACACCCCCGTGCAAGTCACAATCAGTAATACGTAGCCCAAATGACGCGCTTTCAAAATGGCAGCGCCCTGGGTGGTTAAGCTGTATGGAAGTCAAACATAACTTCCTTTGCCATCTTTCTGAAATTCTTCCCTTTCTTTTTCCACCGTAGCGGCATTGCTTTTAGCACCAGACAACGTGCAAGGTCTCTCCAAACCTATCCTTTGAAAACGGTCCCCCGGGACGCATGCAGACTTTATTTATCGCCTTCTTGTTTGTTATTTTCTTATGTGTGGTCCGTGCGCAACTACTTCTGTGAGCGGCAAGAACAATGCCGTTGAATATTCTGTCCGTTCTCGACGTCATTCCATATATATAGTGTGAACATAACACCGTGCACCAGCCACCTCCTCTTCATCCATATGGATGAATGAGTCACACTAGACGGGAGAAAAACACATGACTTCAGAGCTCCCAGAGGCCCCGGGGTGTATTAAGAGGCTCCGGAACGGCCCGTCCATAACGGAGCAGTTCTTCCCACTGACCTACGCTAGCGGGCACGCCGCCATCCGGACCCGCTCCAAGCCCCAGACTACAGGGACGCCCCGAGGATGAGATAATTGTTCTACTCACGAGAAACCTACGTTGGGACAGGGCTGCCGGATCTGGCGGGGAGTGTTGGATTGTCGTGGTGGAGAGGACAGAGCGGGAGGGGACACACCCCTCACTAATCAGAAACACAGAGGGAGTAGTTGGACAGGCCAAGCTGCCCCCACTCTACCCCAGGCCAGGGCGTGGTTTGATTTTTGCTCCGGCCTAACGACTTGGACCATGTTTTTGGTAGTGTTAAGGACACATCTGCTACCACAGACACGCATGCCTTAGAATGGAGAAACACCCCACACACACACACACACACACACACACACACACACACACACACTTTCATAATACTGTACGTACGTCTTTGTCTTTGTTGAGGAACTCGGCCGCTTCGTCGTACTCCGGCTTCATATTTTTGCAGTGGCCACACCCTGACGGAGATTAAAAAAAAAACATACACGCTCGTTACCACTGCTACACAACACCACCGCGACATCCTCATATAAACAAAACCCCTTCCAAATGACTCTTAAACGTCTGAAAAAGGAAATTACCCCCATAAAAGGTAACGGCGCAAACTACTCAAAGTTCCGACAACGTGAGTTCTGAGAACCGCCTCGGCAAATTAAACTGAGTGGAAATCGACGGCGGGGGAGGGGGGATGTTCTTACATTTTCACTACACCTGCTTCCACGCCCCGGCGACGGGAAAACGAAAGCTCTCTGGACCCCGAGACATTAAACAAGCAGCAGCCTGCTCATTACCAGCTGGACACAGGAGAGAGCAGTGTTTGACACCTCCTGACAGGGAAGCGGTACTTCCACCAGGGCTGTAGATCAGATGACAGAGTGAAGCGGACCCATCGGCACTTCCAACAGGGCTGTAGATCAGATGACAGAGGGCCAGAGGGAATCCCATGTGGGACGGCTGAGTCACGTCTGACCGCGAGCCGCCACAGCCATGTGTGGGAACAAGGGACGATGTGTGTGTGAACACTCAGTGGTAAAGTATGACAGGAAAATGCCTAACGGGAAATAAAGAGTGTGTCTGTGTGTGTGTGTGTGTGTGTGTGTGTGTGTGTGTGTGTATGTGTGCATGTGTGTGTGTGTGTGTGTGTATGTGTGTGTGTGTGTGTGAGGGGTGCAGTTGACCTCGTAGGGACTTGGCTGCTGTTCTCATTAGCTCTGCCCTTACACAGCCAGTGGAGAAGAGCGAGTGTTTGGCTAACACCCCCTTGTGAGATTGTTGTGTTGGACAAGTGAGGGTGCAAGAACTAGTGTCACACCCCAGTGTATACACTGTGTGTTTGTGAGAATGACACAGTGTGAACATGTAGCTGGCTACACACACCAATATGAAACAGGGAATTTGAATAAGTTATCGAGCATGTGTGTGTGTGTGTGTGTGTGTGTGTGCTTCTGTTTACAAGGCTCCCTGTCAACACAACAGCCTGTAGCAGCATTTCATGAATAAATGCGCTGTCTGATGCATTTTAATAATATCGCACGAGCGCTATGCGACAAGCTTTTTATTTTTAGAGCTCCGCCATGGTTTTTGGATATTAAAGTCATCGTCCAAAAGATGTTTTGTTTGTGCTACGGCGTTATGAATATGCCCTTTGATGAGGGGAAGATGAGTGCACTGTTTCAACTCAGTGCTTCCGTCGTCTTTCTTCACTGAATTAGACAGAGATTGTGCACAGAGCACATTGCCAAGCTGGCTCGTAAAGTATCTCTGATGAGCGAGATTCGCATTCTCTGGCAGCACTGCTTTTTAAGCAACGTGCAAGAAAGTAAACAAAAAGTCTGCTCTTCTGCGCTGTGCACGCCTCAGCTTGCCTCGCGGCCCCCCACCCTCCCCTCTCCTCCGGGGGGACAGCGCTCGTCTGTGTGAGAGAACGGGCGCTTGATGCAGTCTTGACAGAAAATACGAAACAATTGTTGTAGGCGTGGGCGTTTCAGTAAGTGAGTGTGTGTGTGTTCTGTTAACAGTATTCGAGGTGTATGGATTGCACTTAAATCAGCTACACGACCCTGCGTACTGACAGTAAGTAGCCAGCAGCCCACCAGCCAGAGTGCCACAGCAGTCTCAGCAAGAAGCCCAGATCCAGTGGGTGCTTTCAGTAAGGGAGACGATTCATCTCGGTCTGACAGGAGGACCATTAGGAGACCACACACAAAGAAAATGGGGGACATCTGTGTCTGTCAACTCTCATGAATATTAAAAAAAGGACGTTAAAGGCAAAAAAGAGGGGTTCCTAAACCTGATCACGGGATAGCTACTGTACCTGGCACCGACACATGCATTTTGGGATGGGTGAGTGCCTGAGAGCTAGTTTTGGGTCGCGTAAGCAGTCACATTTGCACCGCAGTTGCCTGCATTTACCAGGTGCCATTTTATTCAAATCAGACAGAATTGGGGCAGCCAGGTGGGTTTACGAATGCGTTTATGTGTAATGAGTGATGAATTTCTGTAAAACGTGAAATATTAGTAAGGAGGTTTATGTCCAGAATAAGTGTGCACATAGTTAAGTCGGATCATACTAGTTTTTTTTTCTCATAATAGAGAAATGTTTGAAGTGGCTCACATTCAACAGTTATCTTTGGAAATGTCTGCAGGGGTCCTGGGGCCAGGGGCCAGCATTTACAGAGGCAGGAGGACCAGGCCTGAGATCTCAAAAGCTGCCTTATAAATAGCCGTTGCACTCAGAGAAGCGAAAGCCTTTCCACATGCCTGTTGGCGTTGTTCACGGTGAGTAAGAAGGTGAAGAGGAGAGAGTAGAGGAGGGAGGGAGTGACGGGTAGAGAAGACACCGAGAACAACAGAACACTTCCCTGAGAACGATTAGAGAGTCCAGTTCCAGATAACGCCTCTTTAAAAATGCCCTTTTAAGCATGAGCCGTTCCGTGTTTTTATTATTTTTTTTTGCTTCCTTTGCACAGTGCTTTTACCAGCCTCCATCTAGGATTTCACATGGACAGCTCTCCCAAAACACTATGGAGGACGGAGACGAGTTTGGGGCCCGGAACGCCACGGTTTGGGATGTGACACATCCATCCATCTGTCGTCGTTTTGGCAGCTCCACTCCGTGTTCTGTAACAGTGTCAGTGTGTTGCATGGGCTCAGACGCTGACGTGACGAGGTTTATGTAATCTACATGATGTCAGGAAGGTGGTTCCAAGTCTGGCGTGTGGAGTGTGTGTGAGCGATACAAAGTGGCCCTATTGACGGCCGGCTTTGGATTGGTTCTGCACGCGCTTCTTTAAAATACATCCCAAGACCCATACTATTCACCGACCTGTAACCGGCCACTGACAGTACCAGCCCTTTAACATAAAAATCCTATCAAGAAGCTAGAAACGTTTTCAGGTCATAAACCCATCCGGTTGTGTGGACAATATCGCTCGTGGGCAGCTAGCCCGCGGTATGCGCCGGGCTACTCACAGGGGGCGTAGAACATGATCAGGGCCGCGGGGTGCTCCTCCAGGAAGCCATCCAAGGAGTCGTCCGTCAGGTGATAGACGGCGGAGTCGCTCTCTGACCACGCCACCTCAGGGGTCTTTGGCTTGGGTGGCTGGGGGCTGGACACACACACACACACACACACACACACACACACACACACACACACACACACACACACACACACACACACACACACACACACACACACACACACACACACACACACACACAGAAAACTATATCAACAACAAAAACAATCCAGTCAAACCGCTCTGCTGCAGCTGATATTCAACCTCACGTCACACACATCTGGTCCAGAGTGGACACGCCCGCATGACTGAGCCTGCTCGTGTACTGCCAAGAAGCTGGATATATCCCCCAATGTCTGACCGGTGCAACCGGTAAGCATGTTAGAAGAATGCTTGTGTCCACTCCAGGCACACTCGTTTCTCTTATCAAGAAGATTATCTCCACTTTAGAGATATAAAAAAAAGCCCAGCGTTATTACAGCAATGTCTTGTCAATATTAGATGCTGGTCTGGTTTCCAGGCAACCGCAGAACGACTGCTTGGATGGGGATAACCAGGGATGAAATGCTGGACCACTAGTGTAGGTTTACACTGCCACAGTAAAATCCTGTCAAGGTTTCTGGACAACTTGTTGTCTTTTGTATGGGTCGGCAGCGAGCATGGATATCAACTTGAACCCTACTGTAAAAGCCCTGTTGGGAATAGGAGCGGTGCTGAACTGAAGCTCCAGCCTGGTTTGCTGGGCTAAACTGGATTAGGGTGAAAGGGTTAGACCAGAGTCAAGGTAGCTTTCTGAAGGCTCAGCAGACGTTGTGGACAAAACATGGTGTGGACTGGACAACTCACACACACAGAGAGAGAGAGAGGGGGGGTTTCATGGTGTGGGTAACCACCTTAAAGAATATGAGACTATGTTCCTGGTCTAAGAGGGCTTTGCAGCTGAAACATTTCCTCTACCTCCACCTCATCATTTCCTCTTTCTCATGTTGCCTCTAGTCTTTTTTCAGCATCGCTCTCGCGCTCTCTCTCTCTCGATCTCTCTCGCTCTCTCTCTAGTCTGGAGCAGAGTGGGTTGTCATGGCTATGCGCCAGCTCCCTCCGAACGGTAACGGGCTGGAGAGAAGGAAACGGTCTCAGGCAGGGTAACATGCTGAAGAGGAGGAGATGGTATCAGACACGTGCTGGAGAGGAGGAGATGGAGAGGAGGAGATGGTATCAGACAGGGTAACATGCTGAAGAGGAGGAGATGGTATCAGACAGGGTAACGTGCTGAAGAGGAGGAGATGGTATCAGACAGGGTAACGTGCTGGAGAGGAGGAGATGGTATCAGCAGGGTAATGTGCTGGAGAGGAGGAGATGGTATCAGGGTAACGTGCTGGAGAGGAGGAGATGGTATCAGGGTAACATGCTGGAGAGGAGGAGATGGTATCAGGGTAACATGCTGGAGAGGAGGAGATGGTATCAGGGTAACATGCTGGAGAGGAGGAGATGGTATCAGGGTAACATGCTGGAGAGGAGGAGATGGTATCAGGGTAACATGCTTCCTTTGCGATGTCCTTGCGATGTCAATCAGAGCTCTTGTCTCAGGCTGCCAACAATTCACAATATGCTTAAGGGATCTGATTTGTATTTGGTCAAAATGGCAGGCCTTGTGAATTACGGTGCAGAATAAGGGGGGTGGGGGGGGGGGTTAAACCTCGGCGTAGAGACGGGACGCTGAGGGACAGATTTGAACAGAGTGAGAGGAGGGATTCAATCCAGGCGGACACTCACTCCTTCATCCAGTCAGCGATGTCCTTTGCCGTTCCCCCGTAGCTCTCGTAATGGTGCAGGAACTTGCCCTTCCTGGAAGACAAAAGGGGGAAACAGACAAAAGCAACGAGTCAGAAAATGTCTGCTTGTCCTGGATCGGACCAGCCGAGGCCACGACCCCCTCTCCCTCCCCGAACGTTCTGGAGGGAACGCGCCAAGCCTAAGCAGAACCTAAGCAGAACCTAAGCAGAACACCACATAAAACAGGCCCCAGCAACAACCAGGCTCGTCTCCTCCCCAGTTCCCCTCAGCTACCAGGGAGACCCTCGCAAGCTTGGGGAAACATTCGTTCAAGGGAACGTTTCATAGTGAAAGTAAACGCTTTCACCAACATAGATTGAATTAATGCTTATGCCTGCTCCCTCGCTCTCTGCCGCTCCTGTTAGTTTTCTTCCGAGGCTGGTTAAAAAGAAAAGGAAAATGAAACATTACACGGGTTCTCCCATCATGAATTATTGATGCATTGAAAACGAGTCCTGATTTTGGACACTAAAAAGAAACATGATCCAATGAATAACTAACTACATTTGTATGGGGCAACCAATCTGATACTAATCGTTTGATCTGTTATGATTTATGAAGGTGTGTGTTTGTTTGTGTTAGAGCGCACAAAATCACAGTAACAGAAAAAATACATATTCTGATAGCAACCCCGAATAAATATCACAAAACGTTAGGTTTAAAACAAATTTGTTGGCCACAGCTTTTAGCCATGCACGCAGTGTGATTATAGGAATCGGAATAGTAACACACACGTTACAATGGACTAGACATCCCTCCCTCACCGTACTGCAAAGGGAAAGACCTCGTAAGCTCTCTTTCTCTCCACACACACACACACACACACACACACACACACACACACACAGAGAGAGAGAGAGAGAGAGAGAGAGAGAGAGAGAGAGAGAGAGAGAGAGAGAGTGCAGCAAGGAGATAACTGAGACGGTGACACTGACGATTTGTCCTGGAGTGATTACCCCCTTTCCCGCCGAGGCCTCATCAGGGAAACTAACAGAGCCTGGGAGGCTATGCCGCTAACGCTAATGTTTCAGAGCCTGGGATGCTATGCCGCTAACGCTAATGCTTCAGAGCCTGGGACGCGAATGTTTCAGAGCCTGGGACGCTAATGTTTCAGAGCCTGGGACGCTAATGTTTCAGAGCCTGGGACGCTAATGTTTCAGAGCCTGGGACACTAATGTTTCAGAGCATGGGAAGCTATGTCGCTAACGCTAAAGTTTCAGAACAATGGAAGCTATGCTGCTAACGCTAATGTTACATAGCATGGGACGCTCTGCAGCTAATGCTAATGTTTCAGAGCATGGGAAGCTATGCCGCTAACACTAATGTTTCAGAACATGGGAAGCTATGCCGCTAACGCTAAAGTTTCATAACATGGGAAGCTATGCCGTTAACGCTAAAGTTTCAGAGCATGGGACACTAATGTTTCAGAGCATGGGAAGCTATGTCGCTAACGCTAAAGTTTCAGAACAATGGAAGCTATGCTGCTAACGCTAATGTTTCATAGCATGGGACGCTCTGCAGCTAACGCTAATGTTTCAGAGCATGGGAAGCTATGCCGCTAACACTAATGTTTCAGAACATGGGAAGCTATGCCGCTAACGCTAAAGTTTCATAACATGGGAAGCTATGCCGCTAACGCTAAAGTTTCAGAGCATGGGAAGCTATACCACTACTGTTTCAGAGCATAGGCCGCTATGCCACTAACGCTAATGTTTCAGAAAAAGAGAGGCTAATGGCTTGGTCGGGGCCGTTGGAACTGGGGCAGGGGATGCAGTGAGGGATGAGGAGGATGGAGATTGCTGGGGCCAGGGTGCAGTAAGAGGGGTATTGGGGCAGGGGCTGGGGGAGGCATTTGGTGCAGGGGGTCTGGAGCTGGAAAAAGTAGCCAGGCTCTGTATCATAAACTTGAGAGACGGACCCACTAGTTATGCACTCTGTGTGGACTAACCATAATGCGTAACGTGGCAGCCCTCCTGCTGTGGCACCATATGTGCACTGAGGCCACAAGCCAGAGTGTGATCAAACCCTGGACCTTGTCCACACACCCCTGGGCCGTAAGCCCCCCTCTGGCTGCTCCCGACCCAGCCTGCTACGCTAAGAGCCCCCCTCTACCACATGAACAAGCCTGGTTCAAATAGCACGCTTTAACGTGCATCATCCGCTGTAGAGTAAACGCGCCGTTCCACTCCTGCTCTACGGAGAGCGATACGGCGTGCCCGTCGCCACCTGGCAAAGTGAACGGCGTCTGCCAGCCTTTGGGGGAGGACAGCCACCCCCTTCCCTCCCTGTGCCGTTTGAAGTCCAAAACATTCCTCTGATGTTGCTCTAACCCAGTAGCTACACAGCCTTAGGTAGTCTTAGGTAGCCTTAGGAGTCGGAGGAAACTCACTCGAAGTAGCAGAAGGTCGGGTAGCCCTTGACGTTGTACTCCTGCTTGAGGCCATCAAATTCGGCAGGGTGCACGTTCATCCCCGCCAACACCTGGGAGCAAGACGGGGAAGAGAGAGGGAGAGAGACGGGGGAGAGAGAGGGAGACAGACGGGGAAGAGAGAGGGAGAGAGACGGGGAAGAGAGAGGGAGAGAGACGGGGGCGTCACGGTTGGAAGGAGGATTGGAGAGTTGGAAAAGAAACGGCGGGAGGGAGGGAAACGAGGAGTGAGCAAAAGAGAGGAGGAGCGATGGAGGGAGGGGGAGGGGGTGGAACGAGAGAGCCAAGGGTAGACATCAAAACCAGTTAGTGCGACAGAGAGAGCAATTTATCAAGTCATCTTCTTTTGTCAATTTCCTGAAAACGAAGAGTAATGGCTGCAAGGGAACAAAAAGGAACGGCGGGACACCCAGGTCGGCCGGCATGTGTGAACAGCGCCTCCGTGAAACATTCATGGTAATTTATGATATCTCACTCTGTTTGACTGTTCAAAAGGCAGAGAGAGAGCCCTCCATCCATCAAGACAAAGTAATGAGATGACCACACTCACTTTTACAGTTTCACGTTTGACCCTCTCAAACTTTTTGGGAGGGAACAAAAAACGTCCTAACCCAAAGGACGGCACAGTGAACATAACGAGCGGCAACTTGGCTGACCGTCGCAAATCATAACAACAATAATAATCATAATATATCACTTCCCCAGCACCGCTTTGAGTCTCAATGAGTCACACACACAAACACGCATGGAAGGCCAAGCCAATCTCCCTCCACATGTTGCACGCATGCTGCTGGCTAAACGCTTCCCATTATGCAAATGTGCTAATGAGGGGCTTATTCATGCGCGCGTCAACACACTGCTTAGGAAATCAAACAAAGCATGTTCAATTACTCCGCCACTCATTTACGGGCTCCATGTGAAGATACTGCGGCGCACCGGCAATTTACCCCTTTCTCTCAAGACAATGTCGGCTTCCAAACTCTGGCGAAACGCTAGCGTGGGCGTTTCAGGGCAGGCGTTCACAACATTTGAGTTTTCTTCGGTGCCCGCCAGAGACTCATTCTCGTGTGATATTGAGACACACGGCGCTCTTGAACGCAACCCCCAGACCACTTTAAAAACCCTGAAAGCAGACACTCTCCGTCTTGCGAATTGCGCCGAGGCTACAGCTCGCCGTGTTAAGCACCTGTCGGGTGGGTCAATGTTTGTTTTTGGTAAATGGGATAATCAAGACAGAAAGCAAGGCAGGAGAGAGACAGAGAGGAGGCGAAGAAAGAGCGAGCGAGCCAGAGGGAGGACACACAGCCCATGGTTTTGAGTCAAATTAAACCCACATGGTGTAGGATTCCACAGAGGACGATTGATCCTTTAATGGTGATATTAGAGGCCGAAGACAAGGGGATTACACACAGCTATGGTAACGACAACACGGATACATCACGGGCTGTGTTTACGCACCAGTAACAATAAGGAAGGTGTCCTAGCACTAAAAGACCTATTGGCCATTGTTTCAAGTGGAAAATATGAAGATTAATTTAAGCTGGGGGGGGTGGGGGGCAGCTCTTTATGGTCTCCCAGGTTTTTATCTTGACCTTATCTAAGCTGTGATATACTGTCGGCCGGATTAGAGGCTTAGTGTAGCGTGACGGCGGCCAAAGCTCTGGACGCAGCCGTGAGACTGATTTAATTGTAAAAAGGCGACCAATGGGAGAGGAGGGAAGAAGCAGCGAACTCACATATGTTCCCTTGGTCTCTGTAGCAGCCTCCTGGAAGACGGGCTGCATTCTCTTACATACACCACACCCTGGGTGAAAAACACGAGACACACACACACACACACACACACACACACACACACACAGACACAGGTATTTAAGACAATAATTTAGACCTGTAAAACAAACCAAAAGTGTTGTGTAAATTGTCTTGGGAGCTGTTATTTGGCACAGGACTGAGTGAATAGTGAATATTTCCAATACATGTCTATTAATCAAGACACTCAATCTTTCAAAGAGTCTTATTTATACATTTTCTTAAACAGGCTTAGTGTTGACGTGAGCTTGGAAAGGTTTTTGTGCATGAATGCCACCACTACAGATTCAATTTTCAAAAGAAAAATCATGTTTTCAAAAGAAAAGTACAAATTATTTCTTCCACTGTTTACAGAGAATCGTGTTTTGTCTTTTGGGGGGGAGGGTTCCTGGCTCAGAGGAGGGTGTTTAAAGCCTTTCTTCAGAATGCTGAAGGAGTCAAGACAAACAGCGTTCATATGAGAACTCACAGGGGGCGTAGAACATCATGAGGATCGGCCTCTCCTCTCGCTTCAGTAGCTTTCGGAAGTCCTGGGAGAAAGAGACAGATAAAGAAATCGGGACAGAGAGGGAAAGCGAATGAGAGAGAGGGGTAGAAATAAACTTAAGTGATGGTAAAGAGGATAATAGGCCTTTAAGAGGATATCCTTTTATAAACAAAAAGGTCCTGCGAGTAGGGTGAAGAAGATACCCGAGCATTACTTCCACAGCACAAAAGCGTATCCATTAGTGTGGAGGAGGGAGCAGGCGCTAATGCGCACCGTGGGAGGCCACTATGGATATGCTTTGGCTTTGTGCTCAGAATAGACAGAAAATGTCAAGTGCTCAAGCAATGTCAAGAACAACAGCTTTTGTCACTAGACTGTACATGATGTCAAAAAGGCATCGCGATGCTTTCCCTTTCAGCATAACTCTGTATGACAAACTGAAAATGATGAGTTTACTAACTGAAATGTCTTCTTTACATAACTATCCAGACCCTCTTCAGTACCTGACGGAAGCAATCACAGCTTCAACTCTTCTGGGGGCGAGTGTCTACAACCTTTGCACACCTGAACTTGGGGATTTTCACCAATTCTTTCTGACAAATCCTGTCAAGCTCTCTCATATTGGAAGGGGGAGTGTCTGTGAGCTTCCATCTTCAGGTCTCTAACACATATTCTCTTTGTGGCCGGGCCACAGACATTCATAGCCTTGTCCAGAAACCACTCCTGTGATATCCTTCGCTCGTACTTCCAGTGATTGTTCCGCAGAAAGGTGAACATTTGCCCCCGTCTGAGGGAAAGAGCCCTCTCAAACAGATGATTTGGTTCAAAGACCTTTTCGAGAGTTTGACTGGCGTTGCCATTGCTGTTGAACTCCACAAAGTTTCAGAGACACAAGGATCATCCTTGTGAACAAAGAGGAAAGCTCCAGAACTCAGTGAGGGGGGGGGGTATAATAAAGGGTGAAAAGCTTATAGAGTACATATCTTATAGAGTACATATCTTATAAAGTACATATCTTATGAAGTGCATATCTTATAAAGTGCATATCTTATAAAGTACATATCTTATAAAGTACATATCTTATAAAGTACATATCTTATAAAGTACATATCTTATAAAGTACATATCTTATAAATTACATATCTTATAAAGTACATATCTTATAAAGTACATATCTTTTAAATGTGCATATATTTTTATAAAACCCTTTTGTCTTTGTCAAATCGTGTGTGAGCTCATTTTGTCCATTGAAAACAATATTAATTTAATCGCTTCATCGTACCCTCTCTGTGTTTCTCTGTCTAAACTCCTCATAGTACGGTACAGCTTCCTCGTACCCTCTCTGCGTTTCTCTGTCTAAACTCCTCATAGTACGTTACAGCTTCCTCGTACCCTCTCTGTGTTTCTCTGTCTAAACTGCTTACCCTGCCTCATCATGTCACCTCGTAAAATCTCAATTTAGCAGGAGCCTCTGTTGACACCATCGCTACCCCTGAGGCACAGCAGTGTGAGTGGAAGTGAACAGAAAATAAATCATCCGCGCCGGTTCATCAAAAGACCTTCAAAAGCAGCGTGGCGCTACGGGTGTCTGTTTGAGCGTGTGTTGCTTTGTATTTAACGTTTCGGGATGGTGGGCTTTGGGAGGGCTGTGAAGCGTGCTCAGTCAAGAGGGTGCTCCGGCATGTGTTTGAACGGCCCCGCTGGGGCCCCTTTGATGAAGGCCCCCGGGATGGGACTGAAAGGTCTAGGGGTTTGGTAACGGTGCTGCTGATAATGACACCTTGTCAAGCCGGGCTGCAGTGAGATGATGAAACCCTGGGAGGAAGAGCCAGAGGAGAAGGAGTGGACACTTTCCCCCCAGCGTGGGTCGTCTCAACTCTCTGTTAGGGGGCCATACTCGGCGGGTCCCATTCTTTCAAAATCTCAGCTCGACTGTGTTTTCCCGTCCTGGTTGCGTTGAAATGAAGGAAGCTCATTGGAGAACCCAAACTCACCTTCTCACTCTCTATGTGGACCACGTCTTTAGCCTCCGGGTTCTCCTCCCAGAGCGGAGGTCCAGAGGGGTCCTTCAGGAACGCCACCATGGACTGGGGTGAAGACGAACGGGGGAGGGAGGAGACAGAGGAGACGGAGGAGAGCATAAAAGATGAAGGGATGAGAGAGGAGAACATAAGAGATGACGGGGGAGAGATGTGGCAGAGGAAGGACCATTAAAAGGAAGACAGTGAAACGACAAGAGGTCAAGCACAAGAAAAACAAAAAAAAAGGTTCACAAACCACTGCTAAGAAAATGGCTTGCGGGAGGGGACGTCCGCTTGGGCCAAGCTCAATCCATTACCACAGCAATACATTGGCAACACTTGTATTGTAAAAAAACCACTCATTTGATTATGTTGAGCACACGCCAGTCCCAATGACATTAGCTGTTTGGCTAATTGAGACCTTGTCGGGATCAATTGCTCTGAAGGTTGAAAATGAGCTAGAACTCCCAGGATAAACCGTTTTAGATTCAGCTTCCTGAATACGTGTTCAGAGGGAAGTATAAGATATAACCAACAAAAGTGGCAGGCTGACGGAGAGGGCACGGAAGCGTCTGTGGGAATAGTCTCCGCCAAGAACCTTGAGGAGGGGTCCCCGGGAGCTCTCTAAAACGGACGGGACGACGGGAAAATCACCTTGAACGTGGTCGGCCGGTCGTATTCTGTGTGGAACGTCCCGTCTCTGCGAGAAAAGAGGAGAAAGCACAAATGAGCTCAGGGCCACCAGAGACACCCCCTTTTGACGGGAGACGCGGCCGGCCGGCGGGGCACGGAGGTCCGGACGCTCACTTGTAATGCAGGAGGTTGGCTCCTCCCGTCTTGGAGCCGGGGTCCACCTTGACCTTCTTGCACAGCTTGCGACCTTCCGAATCTCTGAGAGAGAGAGAGAGAGAGAGAGAGAGAGAGAGAGAGAGAGAGAGAGAGAGAGAGAGAGACAAGCAAAGCACATGACGTTGGTAGGTATCAGAAGAGAGTCCGCGTTGCCTCTAACACGCCACCCACACACTCCCCACTTTACAGCCAAGGCTCTCCTCTGATAATAGCGGCCTTTTCTCTCCGGCAATAATGAGGATGGAAATGGTCTAAATACGGACAGACAGAGAGGCAGCGAGGGAAATGCTCTCGTCGGGTCCTTCTCCCGGAGCAGAGCTCCCAGTGCTAATGTAAATTCAAAGGGATTGAATTCTATTAGCGCGCTGACAGTGCAGGGCCGCGCCATCAGCCAAATACCCCCCCCCCCCCTCTGTCTTTTCGCACACAACCAGACAGCGTCATTAGGGTTATGTATGTTCTTTGTTAGGGCTGCTCTGTCCCCAGGGCCCGCATCTCTCAGCACAGGAAAGAGACAGAGAAAATAGGTGTGTGTGTGTGTGTGTGTGTGTGTGTGTGTGTGTGTGTGTGTGTGTGTGTGTGTGTGTGAGAAAGATGACGACAGACATTTTCAGGTACCGCCTGTCCTTGTGTGGGTGTGAGTGCCTTGATTGTGCCGAGTCACAATGGCAGATGGCAGCAGCCCCTCAGGGAACTACGAGGCAGACGTGACCCCTAGCCCCTCGGCACCTGGGAGAAGAGATGCAACCATCCATCTCAAGTCGTTTCCGGCTTGTCCCCCATGTATTAATCCCCTCCTCATGGCAGTGTGCTCTCTGACTAGCTAACTGTGACTGAACGCTTGCCTTGGGGTAGAGTGGCCATGAATGAAAATGCTCCGCGCGGGCAAAGCCTCCTCCATTCTACGCAGTGCATGGATGGGAGTACCGACTGTGCCGGACCGTACCGGTGTCACATGAAGAGGGCCACAGAGGTGACTCGCCCATCGACTCTGGACGCCAACGTGTTACTTGAAAACACTGAAGTCACACATCCTTTTCCTGTCATTCCCATCTCCCTGGTCACCAATCACGGCCCTCGGTTACAGCGTAATGGGAGGAGCCCCTCAGCAACAAGCCAATCAAACGAGTCCAGTCTGGGGAGACCAATCTTCTATATTTTTTCATTTATTATGGTAAAAAAAAAAAAAGATGGTTCCCTGGGCAGAAATAGGCTTAAAATAATATGGAGGAAATACCTGCCTATTAAAATAAAAGCTTTTTTTTTTCCCATTCGTAATTACAGTTGTTTCATAGCTGACAGAATCAAAGCAGAATTGTCTCCACCAGACAGTGTGTGTGTGTGTGTGTGTGTGTGTGTGTGTGTGTGTGTGTGTGTGTGTGTGTGTGTGTGTGTGTGTGTACCAGTCGGGCCAGACATTGCGCTTCTTGTGATCTCCTTGCTGGCTGTGGCTCAGGTCCCTGTGTCGTTTTTGCCTTGGCCAGCCACTCTACATGAGCACCCCTCTCTCTCTCTGACCACCACAACACTGACGGCTAAGCTTTGACCACTGTAACACACGAGTCCCTCTCTCTGTGACCACCCCAACACTGACGGCAAAGCTTTGACCACTGAAACACATGCACCGGAGCTTTGCTTTGGAGTTGGTCCACAGGACGGGGGACAGGACCGTAGCAGAAGCCCCAGCGGAGGCTCGCAGATGGGCAGAGCGCCCTGGAGAGATGTGCCCAGGTCACAGTGGCTCCCTCTGTGGGGATCCTGGCAGAGGGCCGGTGAACGTCACACTGTGGCCTGGAGATGACTCAACATTCAGCCCTTCGGCCTCCTTTAGTAGGACAACATAAAACGGGGAAGAAAGCCATGAATCAACCGAACTGCTGAAGCCAAAACAAAATTAAAACAACAGCCAAAAAAAAAAGGTCTCGTCTTTGAAATGATGAGGTGTCGGGATCTTTTCCAAGCCGTCCGTCAAGCCTTTGTGTTTTTCCTCCGACGTGGACAAGCTTTGAATGATGCTTTGAACGCTCCGCGTCAGGGGAAGGACTTGGACTCCATTGCACTTCCATCCCGGTCGGAAGCTGTGTTTCTCTTCCTTGCGAGTCGGGGAGAGTGCGCGAGGCTTGACAGGCGGGAAAATGGGAAAAAACACACTGTTGGTGTGAGAAGCTAGAGTTCACCTCAGGTGGCAGGGGAACGAAAGCAAAGGCGTGTTTACCAAGAACTGCCGATATGGGATGTCCCCATGGGAATGGGCTCTGAAGTCGAGGAACAAGGCAGTGCTTCAGGTTGGACTTCCAATGTGCCCTGGTTCACCTAGAACCTCAACTCCTAGAAGACAAGGTTGCCTCGGCACAGTGATGTGCTCTCACAGTGCCAATAGAGAAGCCATAGAGAACGAGAGACAGTGAGACAACAAGAGAGACAGTAAGGCAACAAGA
>JAPMUY010009373.1:22500-57500 GCA_026901105.3 Galaxias olidus
GGCATCTCGCTCGATAGGTGGAGATCTAATACAGCCAGCTGACGGGGGCTGAAGTGGGCCGTGAATTAAGAAACAAATAAATCTGGGACCTGGGGGCCTTGGGAGGTTCTTCCTCTGTTAGCCAGGGACATACTATTGGCTTATGGACAGATGGGGGCAGGGACATATAGGGCACCGTATAAATACAGGATTCCGAACAGGCTGACGCACCCTTCATTTGGAATTATGCAAATGAGAAGGGAATTAACTGCAGGGAGGTGATTTCCCTAATGGCTATAAGTGAATGCTATTTTACGGCTCAATCAGAACCCCATTCTGATTCGCCTCAATTCAACCACTCGAGCACATTTCGAAATGAAACGAGAGAGAGAGAGAGAATAAAGAAAAACCAACACGCCGTCAGTCCAAGTCACTGCTGTTTGAGACCCTAGTTCTCCCTGAAACGGTATCCATAAAGACGACTCGCCTGTGGCTACAGCAATTCAGTAACAACCTCCTGAGTGTTAGCAACTCAAAATAAAAATTATTAATAAAAAAAACCTCCATCCTTGACTTGAGGTCATAACAAATCCAATGTTCAATATGACAAGAACGGTAGCGAACTTCTAAACACCCGAACCCTTGTGAACTGCAGTTATTCAACTAGTGGTGGAGCAGTCGACTACTCGCTAAGCCAAAATGTACGGTATCTCTTTGTCTCGCGTCCCTCCCTCTCACCTGTCTTGGTGTAGAGCACCAGCACGTTGGTCCTGGTCCTCAGCAGCTTCTTGAAGTCCTTGTGGTCGCTGATCTTCTCGATGAGAGGGGACACCTTCACGGCCTCCAGCACGGACAACAGCCACACCTGAAGACACGCACACCAAACCACATATTCTATAAAACGGCGGGCAATGCTAAGTATAAACCCGTTCAATTCTGATAGGACAAGCCTGTTCTAACCCTAAAGTATTGCTTGACACTTTGACGACAGAAGCAAAGACAGCTGCATCCAAACTTGGATACGGCTACTAATTTGAACTCTAGGTTGCCGAACGAGGCAGAGCAACCAAACTCTAAGCTGCACTTTGCAGACAATAGCACTAAAGCTCCTCACACTGAGGGCCCAATTCCTTGATAAAGTCAGCCTCTCCGAATAACTGACGGACTGTTGCTGTTGTTTTTTACTTTACGCCTGAGGACATCCGCAATAAAAGATGGACAAGAACATCAAATCGGAGGCTCTTTAGAGCCTGGTCTGCACAAAGAGGCTCCGTCTCTGAACTCGGATGTTTCTACCCGGCACACACTAGATCGGTGGGCCATCTTTAGCCGTCAGACTCAAAGCTCGCCACAGGTGGCTGAAGTGCAGCTGTGGGGAGCAGAGATAATAAGACGCAGCGCTCAGCGCGAGGCGCCGCGCTCCGAGGTGGCCAATTAAAACCGCCGAAGTCAAGTGAGCGGCGTGACTGCCACGTCCCTATCATCTCCCACATCTGCTTGTCACAAGTCATTAATAGGCCCTCTTGTTCATTAACAGTCCCCCACCGGGGATTCAATTGGGAATGGAAACGCCGGCGTCACGCCGTCCCCCACCGTCCAGGGATCCCGTTGTCTACCCAAAGTCTTCCGTCGGAATGAAAGCCAGGCTGCTGTCTTGTCCTTCTTGATTCGCTGCTGGATAGCCTTTGAAGATTCAACACTTGAACTTAATTGTCGAATGAAGTGCAAGGGTTGGCTTGGGCTTTCACATTGATAGGGTGTGGTAGAACAATTTAGCTGTCTCTGAGTAGAAGAGAGACATTGGGGCTGAGGCTGAGCTGGAGGGATGGCAGGGTTACTCTGCATGACCCACCTCAGTCTATAGGGTTAGGGATGGAGGGGTGACAGGGTTACTCTGTATGACCCTCAGTCTGTGTCCTTATGGTTAGTGATGGAGGGATGACAGGGTTACTCTGTATGACCCTCAGTCTGTGTCCTTATGGTTAGTGATGGAGGGATGACAGGGTTACTCTGTATGACCCACCTCAGTCTATAGGGTTAGGGATGGAGGGATGGAAGGGTGACAGGGTTACTCTGTATGACCCTCAGTCTGTTTCCTTAGGGTTAGGGATGGAGGGGTGACAGGGTTACTCTGTATGACCCTCAGTCTGTTTCCTTAGGGTTAGGGATGGAGGGGTGACAGGGTTACTCTGTATGACCCTCAGTCTGTGTCCTTAGGGTCAGGGATGGAGGGATGACAGGGTTACTCTGCATGACCCTCAGTCTGTGTCCTTAGGGTTAGGGATGGAGGGATTGAGGGGTGACATGGTTACTCTGAATGACCCACCTCAGTCTGTTAGGCAGGCCTCTAGGGGAAGACCATGTCAGGGAAGTGTGGGAAGTACATCCCCAGGCAGTGTCTGATGAGCTTGATGCATTACGTGTGCTGTGGCCATCTCAAAAAAACAAAAACGATAACAGCTAACGAGGAAAATGCTGAAAGGAACTTACACTGTCTTTTAAAGAGACTAAGATTCTTTCACCGGAGTCAAAACATGTAGGCTCTTCTAAGCAGACTTTTTCTGCTAATCAGGGCCCCATAAAAATTAATAAACAAATACGGCACGGTGTTGTTGTAACTGAAACAAAGGCTGGTCATGCAAAATGTAAACGAATGGACGATCACAAAACACAAGGGATAAATGGGTACGGTTATTTTCTTTCTCTAATTGAGAATTCATTATTAAAACCTAGCTATTGGCTACTTATTAAGGGCATTGATGATGCGGGTGCAGTTACCAGCTAGGTTCAGTGCTGTTGACTAAAACTGACTCGAGCATCTTCGTATGCTTGCGTGGTGTAGGTGCTTGTGTTTATGAATGAAACTTCACTGAAGACACGAAAAAAAGTAGAGAAGAAACGCTTTGGTGAAAATATCTCTTCTATCCATCCCAGCTGACAAGCCTGCACATTTTCAAGATGAAAGCACTTCAGTGGCAAAATGCAGGGATATGAACCAGAAGAACAATGAAGAATTGGTCTATATGCCTAAACTGAGCTGCTGCCATAGAAAATAGACAGGCTTCAAGATGGTCGACAAAGTCTTCTCTTAAAGGTACAGGTGAAAGTAGAATCATCCTTCAACTCTTTGAGGCTGGTAATTATTTGTATACATTCATTCATGTCCGGTATGCAAAAAAACAAAACATGAGCAGTAGTAGGAGATAGGAGAGAATGACTAGGACAGAGCACAGGCTTTCTAGATAAGTCAACAGTGCAACCTCAGTACAAAGATATCTTATTTCAGCTGTATTTCCTTATTTGCTTTTTTCTCCCCCACAAAACCACAGCGTATTCATGCCGATCATTGTCAGCCTAAACCACCTAACCACGTTTTCAAAATCAGCGCGTAGCCTAGCGGTAAAGACACTCCACCTCACAGGTGGCCTATAGGGGAGCGGGGAGGCCAGGATGGATGGAGAAAAAAAAGATCCCGGACCCTTGACGTCTCGTGGTTGTGTGGGAACTGGGAAAGGGCAGGAGAGAAACAAAAACAACAGTTCAGTGAAAAAGAGAGTGCACGTGGAAAAGTGCGAGTGTGTCTTCGCGCGTGCACGCTCCCTGTGAGCCTTTCTTCATCACATTGTCCTTCTCCGTTATCTACTGTGGGTGCAGTCAGCAGCCGCTGCAGGGGGAACAGGGCCACTGGTACATTGCTTATCTAGGAAGGCAGTCCTCCACTCACTGAGACGGCTGATCGTTTCTCTGTTATGCTCCATGGAGGACACTTGGGTAAGACTGAAGGTAAACATGTCTGTGCTTAGGCTGGCCAGAGCTTCTTCACTGTCCTGACAAAGCACGCCAACGGCCTTGGGTAGTTTCCCCGCTACAGATGTGTTTTTATCCTATAACAAAAGAGAAGGTTCTGGAGGCCCTCTTTACAATAGGGCTGTAAAACCTGAACACTAAAAATCCTTCAGTGACAAGCCTTGGCCACCGCAAAGCCACCCTCCAGTCATTTGCACTTCTTCTAGAAGTCTGACTTAGGGTCAAGAGGCCTAAACATGGATAAGCAAAGGCCCTTTGGAAGTCAGCCCTTCCAGTAGTTAGAGTTTACTTTACTGGGTAGTACCCACTGTGCTTTAAAGTCCTCTTCGAACCCACTGCTCTGCTTAATATGCCAGCCTGTCTTCAAACAGGAAACGTGCAAGCCCGCACGCGCGCGCGCGCGCACACACACACACACACACACACACACACACACACACACACACACACACACACACACACACACACACACACACACACACACACACACACACACACACACACACACACACACACACACACACACACACACACACATCTTCTGTTTGCCATGGCAGTCATACAACAGGATGTCATGCAGGATATGTAGGCTGTTCCAGACTTATGTTTTGAGTGACATGGAATTCTACTTCAAAACAGTATATGCAATGCATGCGTGAAAGAGAGAATTGCAGACTTCGTTGACACACTTCCAGGGCACTTGATGGTACACAAAGTGCACCCACTTGAGCTAGTTATATAGTCAGGTCACCAGACTTCAGGGAGGAGAGGAGAGGCAAATGATTAGACAAAGTTGTTTGTAATGAAGCTCTCTAACGGTATTATAGGTTAACACGCTAAAAACGATCTTCAGCCTGTAGGAAAACTTTAACAGGTGGAAGGCTCTGGATTGCAGTCAGAGTACAAGACACTAGGCAGACAAAGCCAGCACAAAGTCAGAATGATTTAGAAGAATGTGAACGTTTTCTTCAATGCTTAGTGTGTGTCATGCTGACCCGCAGACTTGCTCAACAGGACGATATGAGTCTACCGGACAGAAGGTGAATCCAAAAAGAAAATCAGACTTCTAATGGATATAGGGATTGATAGTCTTAACATCTGAAATCATAACCACTTGTTTTGTTGCGAGACTGATTTTCCAAGTTCAGCCAGGTACTACCGTTAATCTGAATCGCCAGGTCTGTCAACTTTGAATCTCTTCAACGAAATAGACACGGTGTGGTATCTATTGCAATATTTTCTCATAATGCCAAGAGATCAACTACCTGTTTGATAAATGCATATCTATATCTAAGCCGCTTTTCAAAGAATTTTACAGTAACTCACCAATACGAGAAATCTGTACATTTTTGCCTCACTCATCCGACTCGCGTAGTGGTTCCAAGAAGCCATGATGCCGTTGCCACGTCTGGATACGCAGGCGCAATCGGTTTTCCACGGATTCCTGAGCACCGCGAAAGGCTTCTTAGGAAATGTAGTTTAGTTCGCCTTGGAGCCTACAAATGAGCAAATTACTTTGGCTATTCTTTAATGATTGTTTTCCGTTACGGTCTGTATTGGGTTGATGTAGGCCAGGTTTCGATTAACGTATTTCATACACCAACATTATTTGTATAATGTGTTTTGATTGCCAAACTTATGTCGTTCGCACACAAGATCACACCTTTTTATAGTTCGACACACACACACACACACACACACACACACACACACACACACACACACACACACACACACACACACACACACACACACACACACACACACACACACACACCCGTCCACACACACCCACGAGCGAGCGCGCGCACACACACACATACACACACACACACACACACACACACGCACACTTAAAGTATATCCCTGAACTGGTGCCATTAGGCCTATATAAATCTTACACGTTTGTAATAACAAAACTGTTTGGATGGTGCGGGTGTTGTGTTCGCCCAAATCGCTGTGGTTTTCAAAACATGAAAACGTCTGTTTCAAAATGTTGTCTGAAATTTACGTTTTTGGCCTACATTTAATTTTAAATTAGCTTATCTCATATTGACTTGACAAAACAAATATCAAATTTTTTGCATATATTATTGTGCACTGGTATGGATGCGAATGATTTAATGCGTCGATGTGCACTTCCTATTTATTCAAAGCAAAATTTCCCTTGCACACGTCCCTATCCTAGTGAGTTGCAACGGTCCTTTTATTATCGGCCAACTCGCACAGAGAGCGCAGTTGGCAGCTGCAGGTCGTTCTGAACGAAACATCAGCTGCAGGATACACTTGCATTGAGGTTACCTCGAGATCCAAGGAGAGCCCGCGTGTTTAATCGCACCTTTTCGCTCCAAGTTGGGAAATAGAAACATCTTCCAAGGTAACGGATTTAGAACTGAAATAAACAAGACTTTTAGGGTGTTTTACACTCACGATTTTAGGACATTTGCTTATATAATTTACCGCAACAAACAGCTTTATAGTATTGGACAACTAAAACATATCGTTTGTTACGATTTTTTTTTAAACTTTTTTGTTGTGCATTATCACCTGTGCTATGTCTGCAAAAGGGTTTGTGTTAATTGTAATTTAATCGACTACCAGGCTTTGATTTTGTTCATATAGGCTATTCCATTGTGTTCTCATTTAGTCATACTGCACCTGGAATAGGCAAGAAAGGACTTTGCTGCTGAGGGTGTTCAATATTTTGTTGGACAAGATCGCAGGTTTATTCAGAGCTGTTAGCTGCCGAAGTCTTTTATGCCGCGCAGCTTTACTTTCTGCTCACGTTCTATCCCAGGATCAGAGACATTAGTGGGCCAAAGTAGCTAGCTGCCTGCAACACTGACACCGTTTCAAACTTAGGTAATTTCTGTAGCGTGGAAGATGGTGAGCTTATTCAAGCAGTATCGTCTGCGGTTTTTTCTTTAATTTGACAGACTTGATTTCTGTTTAATTTGCAAGTCAAATAACATTATAATAACAAATAGAGTAAATTTGATCACAACACTGTTTGCCATTGGGTCCATAACGATTAGACCGCAACCAGCAACGTATTTAGAGTTTTAGTCGAGTACGATCTTGCAGGCTATACCTCTTTAAATTGTTTGTGTAATTGCATTTATTAGTAGGCTAAGTAATTTGCTTTTGCCAATGAAAATGCTTTTACACATAAATGTTTATATTCTCTAATGTAGCCTATTCAATGATACGCTTCTTGAATATTTTATCACCTTTATCCATGGAGACCAATGTGGACTTGCGTTAGTTATTTACGAATTTTGAATGTGTCCTGCTTCTTCCACATACACTTAATACTCGATTCACCGTCTGAAAAAACAATCACCACAATCGAATTAAGGAAAAAAAATGGCATTCCACTATGTCAAAGTCAAATTTGTACTACTTTTTTTCGTTGTTAATTGTTTTGTGGTTAAGAAGAGGTTTTTAATTTTCGATACGATAGAGGGCAGTATTGAGCAGCCCTGCGACGCTAAAACACCTTTGCAGGTAAATAATTGTGTAAGCTTAACCACACTGCATGGTGCTTTTTTGCGTTATCAGTGATAGGTTACATAAAGTACATTTTCTAGGCCAGAGTAAATTATGCTGTTACTTAAACTTGCACGCATTTAGTAGGGATAAACTCTTATAAGAAACAACTTTTCATTGGTATTCTCGCACTACAACGGACACTTTAATTGTGACACTTCAGTTGGTAGTGGTATGTGTATGTGATGCATAACAATAAATTGTAATCAAGTATTTTGATATTTACAGTGTTGCAGATAAGCAGATATTTATTCAACCCATTTAATGTATTGTTTTGCCAGTCCGATCTCTTGGCTTCAAGATAAACATCAGCATGCACCAGCAAATGTTTGTTTGCCACAAAATTGCATTTGTTAGCCATGCACAGTCTATACCCCCACGTGATTATCTTAACGCACATTGCACACTTCATGATTATGCAAATGTAGGCGCTGTTTTAGATGGCTGAGTACGTTCTTTCATATGGAAAGCAGGTTTTCATCTTTGATGAACTTATGAGGGCCCTTGACAGTTGTTGGCAGGGGACCAAGCAAGCAGTGGACCTTCCTGAATGACAGCGCCTATACTTTTCTTGAAACCGTAGTCTACACACAATGCCTTCTGCGCTGGCGTGAGGTCTCTGTTTCAGGGCACCATCTGATATCAACATCAATTATTTCTCTTCGTTAGGTCTAATAGGTGCAAAATGATGAATCCAGGGGCCCCTTCATTAATCTTTCAATGGCTTTGAATTAAAGCTGGGTCATATCAATTATTAGTGTATCGGAGCATCCATTCAGAGGGAACCACTGAGATGAAAGTTTAATGTTGAAGGAATGTGATCTCATGGTGATGTATATTACCTCTATGGGGAAAAAGACAACATTCCCTAACACTCTGACCCTTTGTACTGTGTGTGGGTGTGTGTGATACAATGAAATGTGTACTTTCTGATGTTTACGAAACGTGCGCATGTGTAAGTATGTTTGTGACGTTCCGAATTGTGTGCGTGCGCGTGTTTGTTAAGATAGACTTTTCAGTGGTCCGACTCAAGGGTGGTGACAGTGCGAGTTAAAAAGGGTACTCTAAAAGCTTTCTCAGGTCCACACCTTTATCACTGAAACATCTGCATTTAGTATTTCGTTTACCTGCGTTTTGCTTCCATGGTGTCCTGCACCTCGACATACATTTTGTTATGCAAATGTTGTTTTTCTAAGCATTAAATAGTAGTAGTTCTTCCAGCAGATTGGTTTTACTCATGGCGGGGACAAACAAACAAACTTCTCTGTGGCTTTGGCCTTTGGACGACGCGTACTTGCCAAGTTTGACGTTCAAAATGTCGCTCAGCACGGCGGCACCTGCTTGCCCATTCCACACCAAACGCCGCGTTGTCGGAGTGCTGCGCGGCGCAGGTACAGGCCGTGTCTTCAAACCCGCCGGCGCCGCTCGTCGGACTCTGTGAAGTCGTCTGACGGCCGGCCTCCGCCTCTTCCTCCCAGCGTGGGTCTCTCCGATCTCCACCAGGCTTTGTTCCGGCCGCCGGCCCCGCCACAGCCAGGCGGAGGGCTTCATCCCTTACAAAGTGGGCTGCCGTGGGACTGGCATGGTAGTTAGGTCAGTGGCATGCTGGTGAAAACCTAACCATCTACGTGATAAGTGGAAGCAGGCACTGTCCGTCAAAAGGGGTCCAGAAGACCGTGTTATAATGCCCGTCTTTCAGAGCTACCTTTAAACGTGGATGGATGTTCTGAGTCCAAATGTCAGCGTCAGTCAAGTCCATGGCTCCGTGTGCCACCATGGGTCAATGAAATATAAACATTCCTTAAAGAGAGGTTGTGACTACCTGATGCCACCCCTTGCTCCCATAGCACTTACTGAAATGCTTGTCTGGACTGGTCCGTAAGTCAAAGCAATTTGATTTTAAGTGCCTGGGCAGTTGTCTTTTGTTGGTAGCGTTTCAACCCACTTCTATAAGAGTACACTAAAGTGCACAGGCAAAAATCAAATCGCCATTGTAAATAGCCACTCAGTCTCGGTTGTTTGTCAGAACGGAAGTGCCAGCGCCACTCACAGACATTTGAGCTGCGCTCCAAAATGAATCGAATGGAAAGCGTTTGTTTTCATGAAGCGATGTTTTAGACCTGTTTGAACTGTTTGTATGTCACCATGGAATCAGTCAACCATTATCTCCGGATAGCTAGCTGTTCTTCTCCTCACCAGCACATAGCTGGGTAGTCATGGACTTTTGCTGGCTCTTAGTAACAGGTAAGAAGACCGATGGGGCTGGTGTGATGGCGGCTGGACAAAGGAGACCGGCCTACATCATTCGACGCCCCGCAGGGCTACTAGTGGAGCTGAACCACAAGAGGCCACATAGGGATAGGAGTTTAATGAGTAACTTGATATAATCTGACACTCTGCCGGTACCCACATAGCAGCTCGTTTTGTGTGGATGTGTTTTACGGCTGTCTCTCTCCCTGGCTGGCGGTCGGGTGAAGCTGTCTATGTGGATGTCTGACTGACTGTCAACCGGTCTGTTTGAATAACTGTCCGGGCCTTCTGCATATTTGTCTCTCTGATCCTCTGGAAGTATCTGTATCCCATCCATTTGCATGCCTGCCTGTCTGCCTGTCTTTTAGCCTGACCGCATGTCCCCCTGCCTGTAGAATCTGATATGGCCGACGCACAGTGCGCCGTCTGCAACCCTCTAATTAATGTTTGATGCGACCCAAAGGCTCAATTTGTCTGGGACCTTATCGCCGTTGTCCTTGCCAATTGTTTCACCTCTGGCCCTCCTGTATTAATATTTCACTGAGAACACGAAAACAGCAATTTACATGGAGAGAATATGAATGAGTTCAATATGAGGAAAAACAATAACAATAAACCACTCTTTATTGTGGCTTTAGTTTGCTAAGACAATAAATATTGTCCAGTAGTAACAGTTGATGGATTTTTTTAAATTTCTGGATAGCACAAGGTTCATGCATTGTCTGCTATTGACTGAATCAAGACAATTGTCCCAGTTGAAAATAATTGGGTTTTGACAAAGAACTTTGTAGCTTTTTACTCTCAACATTCTGACTATTGTTATTCTTGTATTTAAAGTAGGCTCATGCATTTGTTGTTCTATCTATACGTGTGTGTGTGTGTGTGTGTGTGTGTGTGTGTGTGTGTGTGTGTGTGTGTGTGTGTGTGTGTGTGTGTGTGTGTGTGTGTGTGTGTGTGTGTGTGTGTGCGCGTGCGCGTGCGCGAGCGTGTGCGTGTGCGCAAAGCGGACGTGAAGGCATGTGCCTTTTCTCTCCCATACCCCTCTCCTTAGCCCAGACAGGCCCACGTCTTTGCAGAGAAAAGAAAAAGAGAACCAGAGGAGGAACAGAATAGAAAGGAGGGCGAGAGGAGGAGAAAGTGCTCTCCCAGTTGATGTGGCCATTGTTGGGGGTGGAACACTATTCCCATTGATGGGGTGGACTGGAGGGATGCATGGTCTGAAACCCCCACAAGCTTTAGGAAGGGGGCTCTTTGGGGCGGATGAGGCCAGAGGAGATGGGTGTTAAGGCCTTTGTGGAGATGGTGGGAACATTGTCCCTGCTCTGGTGATTTAATACCCCCTCCTCTACTCTCTGCTCTACCAGCTCAGGCAGCAGCCCTGCTGGCCGACTTGGTTGGCCCATATCCTTTGCGACCGGTTCGCCGAGTCTCCTCGAGGGTTTGTTACTCTGGGCTCCACTGGAGAGAAGGTTCTTGTTGGAGAAAAAGGATTCCCAAATCAAGCGTGTCAGTGGGAACTGCCTGTAAACCTACTGCCTCTCTCTGGCTCCGATATACAAACTGAAGAACCATATGGACTTTGAATTAGATTAAGAGATAAGGCCACAATGGACACAAGTTAAAGGTGCATTATGTGAGTCTAGATACTTGGGAAAAGAGATGCAATCATTTGAATCACATGAGCTCAAAAAGCCAACCTCCTGAGTTTCTTCTGATCCTTCCGATCCTTCTCCTAAGCCCCTCCCTTCACATGGTGTTTACACATGCCTGTGCACTAAGACACGCTCGTTAGCTAAGGAACGTAAGGGCAAAATGCTCCGATAAGTGAGGTGATTGACAGACAGGTAGCTATACCTCCTTACAACAACTGATCTGATTGGTTAGTGCTTGCCGGGCTTCCAAACAGTGTTTGAGAGGCTAAACACAGAGCCTAGGGTGGTCATATAGAGTGCATCTTCTCTCAGAGCATTTGATGCATTGATATATGCCAGGAGGTAGATAATGTAATTTTGTGCTAGAAAATGAAACACTGACTAAGCATACTGCACTTTTAAGGGTCATCATTATGTGGCCTTTCTTGTAGTGAGATTATGAAGTCCTGATTAAAAGTCTCCATGACAGTGGTGCTGGTTCCCCAGCCCGCTCCACACTTTATTAGTCCTGCTGCGCCACATTAACCCTCTTTGATTAACCGTCTCTGGTGAGACATAGAACCACAGGCTTATAAACAGCGCGTGTGTGGGTGTGTGTGTGAGAATAAAAATGTCTTTACTGTATAGGGTAAAAATACGCTCCTGCATATGAATAAGAGAGAAGTTTTCCTCAGTCAGTTGCTTGTTAGAAAGGCTGGGAAAACACTGCATTGACATGTGTTCGTTTTCTAAACTGCACCTTATGGAAAGATTCAACTGGACTGTCTCTATGACCCGCTGTGTGTAGGAATACTACGTTTCCCAGTGATGGAAATAGTCCTTGACCCACTGAGAAAAGTGCTGCAGCCATATTTGATAGAAACCCGTCATCATTGTAGCCTCAAATTTATATATACCCGAAAAGGTATTTTCTTTCTTTTCTTTTGGTCAATCTAATAGGATCTCCTTTTATCTGTCAATCACTGCGGTCTGCACACCTGGTACATACACTATTACTGGGAGATGTGAGGCTGCTGATACCCTCTCTTATGTGTAATAGTGTGCACTGTTGTCAAACTTCAAAGCCGTCGCTAGCAACCACTTTTTTTCTTCTCTCCCCTTGTGCTTTATGCCTCTTAACCAGCCTACCTGATATGAAACGTTGATATGAGTGTGAGAACAGGGCCGGGTGTTAAGTTGTCGAAGAGCATGGAGAAAAAGCAAGGAAAATGGGAAAAAGGGCCATAATTGGAGAGCGCATGTTTTCATGTGCGGAACTTACTCCACTTATTTTGAGGCCAACAACCTATGTTGGCTTGCTCACCACTATTGTAATGTCTGTTTCAATACACCTCCATACCGTGAACTCAGACGGTCGTTCAAAAATGAATCTACTCTCACTTGACCTCATTTACCTGGCGGCTGTGCAGCCTGTCTTTTGGTGCTGCTCTGGATTGGAGACCGTCCATGTGGAGCCTGAAGTCTCTTGCCGTAGTTCACCTAAGGGGCTGAGTGAAGGAGCACGGTCTCTGTGAACCAGACGGTTTGAGCCTAGCCAAGCAGCGCTGGAGAGCAGGCTTTGATCAGGACCTGGCTGGCTCCTGGTTCCGTGGCTGGACGAGCGGGACGGGGGGTCAGAGGGTTCACTGGTGAGTGCGGCGGGCAGCCTTTAGAGGACAGGCCCTGGAGGCTCTGGAGGCCACGCAGCCCTTATTGTCTCCTCGGCAATTCAAATGGAGACAAGCTCGGTATCTCACGAAGGTTGCTCTGCCTTTGTCTGCAGAGTTCCTTTAAGGAAACCAAACAGAGCCACCCCCAGATAAAAGGGAAGCAGATACTTTTGAAAAGCAACAGAGTGGTGAACGAAGAAGGCAAAGCATCCCCATATTCCTGCGTTCGGCCGCGGCATTTTTGATTTGATTAACAAGCAGACGCGCTCTGTGCGGTCGCGCAGCCTACCTCCTCGACTTGCTGGCTTGTTTGGCGCGCGGTCGGCGGTGGTAACTATGGCGATGGGAGCCGTGCACGACGGGGGCAGGAAGGTTTGCTCTCGGAAAAGACAAGAGGGAAGTGTGACAGTGATTAATGCCCTGGTAGAAACGGGGACAGTGAGTAAAAAGGGGGCCCTCCGCGGTGACCATAGCACCCCACCAGCCCCCGGAGCCTCACTCACTTTTCAGCACAAAGATTTCCATCATAATCCCACGGATCATTTCTCACATAGATCCTCCGAGTTAAGAGTGAAACCGAAACTAACCACCGACGATTACCGTTTGAAATCCCCAGCAGAGAACCAAGCCTAGAGGCCCTCCCTGCCCATGCCCTGGCCCACCGAGAGCCAACCTTCTCTGGCTGTTCCCTCTGAGACTCCGAGGCGGAGGCACCGTGGGCCAGCCCCGGTCGTTTCATTGGTTGCAAGGATTGCGCACACGCACTGCTTATTTAATGTACGGCTGGTCAGATGGAAGGCTCGCGGCGACACCGTCTGCATGACGGAGATAAGGCGGCTCCTAGTTTCTCTGACACACACACACACACACACACACACACACACACACACACACACACACACACACACACACACACACACACTAGAAACACTGTTAATACCTACCTTCGCTTGGGGCGCGGGATGGTGTGGAATATTTATAGGCCGCCTGGTAATAATAACATTCATTTTTGGATTAGTTACACAAACATGTTAGAAATAATTATACGGGTGCATGTGCGTCCGCATAGACACACCTAGAGTCCGCAGAGACACACAGATGCACACACATCCCTACCCCTCTCATCTCCCCGTGCAGTGTGGACAGCCGTGGCTGTGAGGTGGACATAGCCTGAGAGCCCTAGGTGTGCAGGGCTTTCACGTAGCCCACCTGGTCCATTAGGATCCCCGGGGGGGCCCCTCGCTGCTCTCTGCTCAGCCTGTCCTACAGACACACTACCTACCCCCTCCATTCACTCTTCAATAGACCCTCTGTTGGGTTCCTGGTTTGTGTGTGTGTGTGTGTGTGTGTGTGAGTGTGTTTGAGAGGGTGGACGGTTGTGTGTGTGTCTCTACCTCTTCCCTTCCATCTCTCTTTCCACACACGTCTCCTAGCCCGCTGGTCAAACAAACTGCACTTTTTAAGGTTTGAAATGTGGGCGACAGGCGAGCTATACACACGGGTGGACATACGAACCCACCCCTCACACTGGCAGCTAACAGAGGGTTGTAATTTTCCCCTCACCTGTCTTGACTTTTGAGCCTGAACCCCTTTGGGTTGACAGAGCAACACCTTTGCCCCCTCTCCATGACCACCAGCACCGCCTTTGGAACTTGGCTCTTGGCGTGTGTACAGTTGGCGTGTGTGTGTCAGTTAGATAGTAGACCACAGACACACGCTGAAGGAGAAGCCCGCTGCCTCTCACGAGGGTGTGAGTCCGTCGGCGTAGGGGCTTGATCTACCTGGTGAGGTCGGTGTGTCTCTCACGGTCTTTCACAAGGGCCCCATTCAAAATTCAAAGTAAACCCAAGAGGGGGAGGGGGGGGGGGGGCTATGCTTTACTTGGACGAGGGAGCCACACAAAAGGGGAAGGGGGAAGAGAGAGCATGGCTGTGTAGGAGGGCACACGCTGCAGGTGCAACGAGTCTGGTTGTTGGTACTGAATTAGTTGGACATGCTAATTACTAAATTAGGATAATTACTAAATTACTGGATGTCGGTCGCCAGGATGAAACCTTTCTTTGTGCTCGAAAGGAGCTAACCCGGGGATTTCTTGTAAAGTATAGCACTGCCCTGTGGATGGATTATTAAATCAGGGTTCATTGTCACCGTGCCGCTGTGTGGCTGAATGGCTGTCTATCATGGACTGCCTCTCCTACACACTTTAGTGGAGATGGCGTGCCTTCACTAATGTGCTGGGCTGTGCTTAGGCCTACTTCAGAAGCATGAGGGAGAGAAGCAGAGTGACCGTGTGTGTGTGTGTGTGTGTGTGTGTGTGTGTGAGTGTGTGTGTGTGTGTGTGTGTGTGTGTGTGTGTGTGTGTGTGTGTGTGTGTGTGTGTGCGCGTGAAGGGGCGTTTTTGTACTTGTATGTGGTGAGTGGATGTGTCCGTTAAGTTCCCCAGCCACATGGCAGTTAAATGTTGTATATTAAACTACAGGTCCCACAGGCACAACGTTCCGTCAGTTCACACTGAACACATCAACACGTCCTCTGCTTTGTGTTGCCTCCTCTTAATGCACATCCGAGCCACACGTTCCCCCTGGGCTCCACTGTCGGCCACGCCGTGTGTATGTTCTACCTCGGCGTTCCTCTTCATCACACGGGGCCTGGGACCCAAACACACACCTCAGCCAGAGCGCGATGACACCGCCTGTCATTAGCCTCCTCTGGAACAGGTGCGAGTGCTGTTCAGCTGGCCCCCCTCGCCCTCTCATTTTCAGCGCCGCTCCCCGCGCCTCGGCCCTCTCATTTGGGCACGGCCGAGGTGTGGGACCCCTCGGGGCGGACATGGGGAGGGAGAGAGAGGGAGAGAGAGAGAGAGAGAGAGAGAGAGAGAGAGAGAGAGAGAGAGAGAGAGAGAGAGAGGGAGAGAGAGAGAGAGAGAGAGAGAGAGAGAGAGAGAGAGAGAGAGAGAGAGAGAGAGAGAGAGAGAGAGAGAGAGAGAGAGAGAGAGAGAGAGAGAGAGAGAGAGAGAGAGAGAGAGAGAGAGAGAGAGAGAGAGAGAGAGAGAGAGAGAGAGAGAGAGAGAGAGAGAGAGAGAGAGAGAGAGAGAGAGAGAGAGAGAGAGAGAGAGAGAGAGAGAGAGAGAGAGAGAGAGAGAGAGGTGCTCGACGGTGCCGTCGTTTGCGGGCACAACAAGCCCTGGCGCTCTGGAAGACAAAGGCTGTGAATGGAGGGGCGAGGGCTGCCCTTCAGAGGGAAAGGGAGGCAGGAGTGTTTTCATGGCATGCCTCGCCTCACAGGGAAGAGCAGCAGCTGCCATTTTTTGGGATGACGAACTTCTCCCGGCCTGGTACAAGTCAGTTTACGTTCCAGCGATCCGTTCCTGTTTCCTTGTCGGACACTTTCACAACCTATTGTAAGATTCAGATTCAGGGAACCGTTGGCAAACACCAACATTCCCAGTGTATTAGATAGAGTATTAAGAGTGATTCACACAGCATCTGAAGTAATCACTTACTCCTGACATCCCTGTAGGTTTCACTCCAGCTCCCCAGCCTCCAGCAAGATCCCCGCTCCTACCCAGCATGGGTACACCCCACTGTTCTGGCTGTGTGTGAGAGTGTTTGTTTGTGTGTCTATGAGTGTATGTGTGTGGGGGGGGGGGGTATGTGGGTGTGTGTGTGTGTGTGTGTGTGTGTGTGTGTGTGTGTGTGTGTGTGTGTGTGTGTGTGTGTGTGTGTCCTTGCTGGAACGATGCCCAGCCACCCTCAGCGGTTTACAAAGCGTTTGGCGTGGCGGCGATGCGGGGCCGAGGCAGGGGCAGGGCCAGGGGCCTGGACTGAGACTCTGGTGAAGCCCTGCTCCTATTCATTAGGCTGCTGGAAAATGACAGAGTGCTTCTGTGTGTTCTGCCGGCGAGGAAAACAAACAAGACATAAAACAAGAGGCGCTGGTAACGGGCACACGGCCAATTTGCTCCCCGGTTTACGCTGTTTACGGTTGCTCCCCCCCCCCTATCCCCCTCTTTCTCTCTATCCCTCTCTTGTCCTCTGAGTCTGCCCGCGTCTCGCTCGCTCGTTCCTCTTCTCCTCGTTCGGTCAGGTCCCTCGAGCGCCGCCCTCCTCGCCGTCGAGCAGGTTAACCGTCTGACAAATGTTGCGGTATTCAGCGGCCGCCGGTTGTAGTGACAGATGCAGCTATGGTATTATGATTATAGGTTTGGAGCGTGCGGGTGGAGGACTGTGTGTGTTTTTCAGCGGGCCCCGTCGTAGATCATTAGCGCTCGTCGACAGAAAGTCAAACGGGGGGCCACTTTAAGATCCACCGGAGTGCAACATTTTACAACTCCTCCATCTCCGCAGAGGTTTTCTGGTCTTGAGAAGGGGGCGGCGTCAGATGAATCAGGACACGTCCCCACAGTTCTGCGGATCCCCTGTCTGAAATTCCATGGCGCTCCACACCGTAGCTTGGAGGATGATTGCCGGCGGCCATTTTGATATCAATACGTGGTCCTATAAACGCTGACGGTACAATGGATCCTATCGGGTTCCCTTTCACTGGCTAGCGGGTGGCCACAGGGTGTAAGGGGACGCTGGTGTGTGTGTGTGTGTGTGTGTGTGTGTGTGTGTGCTCCCCGTGTCGTGCCAGTCCGAGCGTTTGATATAGAGATCAGAGCTCCGGTGAGGGGCGCATGGAGTTGGCAGCCCTGGGACAATGTGCCACGGAGGGCCCAGAGCGTCTCTCCAGCTCCCCCCACCACCCTCTCAGTCCCCACAGCCCCCCTCCTCGGCTCTGTGTCTGGGCTTTGGTCTGTGTGTGCGTGTCCTGAGACATACGTCACCTGCCATTCGATAGATATCAAATTAAAGCCACTCCTGGAAGGCTAGTGTCGGGGGAAATCCTTGGAGCGGAACGCCTCCTGGGGGACTTTTTATGGCAGAGTTAGAGTGAAACCAAAGTTGCAAAGCTTCTCCACTACTCTCGTGCCGCGTGGAGCAGAAGGGGACGTTAGTTGAAGCCATGCTTGTGGACCCTGTCGGAAAAGAGCTTTCATGTGAATCATATATCCATCCGAGTGGAAATTGAAAGGTGAGCTGGCCAAAACATTGGAGGAGTAAAGCAGTGTGACCTGGTCTAGACGGGAGACGTCCTTAATGGTTTGTCAAGGCCTTGCTGCAATCTGATACCCAGTGTGTGTGTGTGTGTGTGTGTGTGTGTGTGTGTGTGTGTGTGTACTTACCCAGGTAAAAGGCTCTGATACACTGTGATCCTGTTTCTCAACACTCTCTCTCTCTCTCTCTCTCTCTCTCTCTATGTCTCTCTCTCTCTATGTCTCTATGTCTATCTGTCTCTCTTTCTCCTTTATTTACACTGACAACCGATTCACCTACATGAGAGATTCGAGAGAGTACGGTAGTCTCCAACGGCTGTGGAACTCTAGAGGGGTGAAGTTGTCTGGTTGAAGAACAGCGTGCTGGCCCGTTGATCAGAGAGTAGTCTGTTGCTCGCCATGCTATTATCCACGAGGAGCCCTGTAGGATTTTAATACCCAGCACCGTTTGAATATGTGATTATGAATGATGAATGGGTGTTTTACCCCCATCACTAGTCGTGTTCCCCCGCCTGCTGTTTTTATGTCATGCCACGCTTGAACGGGCAGTTTTTGATTCCTCCTAATGCGTTACATTACCAGCCCTCCGCTCCAGACATCGACTCGTGAACGTAACACTCCTGTGTGTGTGTGTGTTTCCTATAAGTGATTTACACGAGGGCGTTAATTGCGGTGAGGAGAGCACGCCGGCGCGTTAATGACTTATCGGATCGACTGGGACGCCGCGCGCGACAACTCTATGTTCAGCGGGGATTGATTTGGACCGGGTCGTTTGGGCGTTTCGCGTTCGTCTACGGGTCTTACCGCCTGCACCGAGCCCTCCCGCTCTCCTCACGGGAAGGCAGTCGACGTGTCGAACAGGAACGTTTCGGTTTGAGGTGTTAGGTGGGATGAGGGTGCTGAGCCGACTCGGTTTCATTCCCAGAGTTTTTCCCCCCTGATCTTGTCAGTTTTGAAGGGGTGCGTGGGAGGGCTCCAAACACAAAATCATATTTTGTTGCTCCACTTTTGAGACGGAACCAGACGTCACAGTTTATCGCCCGCCTGGTGTAGTCAGAAAAAGAACTAGCAATGTAAGCGACAAGTTTGACAGGGTGGTGAGTTATTTTTACAGAGCACCACCTACGAATGAGAACACAAACGCAAGGATGCGCACACACACACACACACACACACACACACAAGGGTGTGTGCACACACACACACACACACACACACACACACAAGGATGTGCACACAAGCACACACACACACACACACACACACACAAGGGTGCGTGCACACACACACACGCACACACACAAGGGTGCACGCACACACACACACACACACACACACACACACACACACACACACACACAGGGGTGCATACCAACGCACGCACGCTCTGACATACTTCCTCCTGTCGTTTATTTCCCCCCAATGTTCTCTTTAAACCCAAATGAATGGTCTCCTTTAGTGTGTCATGTCTCATTTCAACCTATCGCGCTGCTCGGCAACTCAATGGCAATTGCTGCTGGCTTTAATTTCAAGAGTTGTTAAGCAAATGGCATGTGCCGTATGAATGATGATCCACTAGCTACAAACAATGAATTATTCAATCACTCTCCCTCTCTCGCACTCCATCGAGTGAGCTGGAGAAATGTCTGTGTTCACACTTTGCAAACAGTTGAGATGAGGAAGGCGGTTCCAGACACCGCCATGCTTAGTTAGCTCTTCTGTTTCCCTCCTTTGTGTGCCCTCATATCTGCTGCGACTGCCGAGGACGGTTCTTCGACCCCCCCCCCCCCCCCTCTTACAAATGGATGTTCTCTTCTGGCCAATTTCTTTCAACACGCAAATGGGCCTAGCAAAAAAAATGTGACACTTGCTATTCATAATCTTGCCATGCCCGTGTCCATGCGTAAATGTGCCACTCATTTTGGGTAACATGCATGGGCTATCACGCCCACTGCCTCGTAACAACCCAAATGGGAGAGCCGAAGAAGACGTGTTTACGTTTCAAAGGGCTGCAGGACCACAGTTTGTGCTTGTGGCCTCAGCTGGCAAATTGAGTCTGCAGAGTGAAGCACATACACCCACCATCCCTGGATACCCCCAAACCACTGCCAGGTAGCCTTAGAAACCAATTATACCTACAGAACAAAGAGTCTGGAGGTTCTTCAAACATAGGAAGAGAATCGATGGCAGGAAGGTTAGCTTATGACTGATGCGAGCGCGTCTCAAAGGAAATCATCTCCTTTACTCTTAATACTAACTTTTTCAGAAAGACAGAAGCGTTTGTACTCCCTCCTTAAGCGACTTCTTTTAGGTTGAGTCTTTGTGTGCAGGACATTAAAATGGTCATGAAATTTTAAGGTGGACGAGCCTCAAAGCTATAAGGTTTGCTCCGGGGCTCAAATGGACAACATTGCTGGGCGCACGAACACACACACACACACACACACACACACACACACACACACACACAGAGAGAGAGAGAGACTCTCTTATTTATGTATTTTACAGATTTTATCCTCTCTGTTTGTTCCAAACACGGCCTCTAACCCCTCTGCCCTCGCCTTCCGTCAGCCGCTCCGGTTCCATCCCTCCCTTTCTAAACGTACCTCCTCGCCTCTCATCTCCCCCTCTCCACACTCTCCTGCCTCTTTTCTTTTCGCCCTTTGCCGTCCGCTCTCTTCTCTCCCCCCCTCCAGCCGCATCACGTTGACTGAGAGGTTTGTTTTGATTAGGCCCAGACGGCCCGCCTCCCGAGCCCCGTCCACCTGACGCTATAGCAACCGGAGATGAATCACCCGCTGCCTTTGAGAGAGTTATATATATATATATATTTCACTTTGCCCTCCACTCTCCCTCCCTCGCTCTCATCCCCGCTGTCGCCCTCTGAAATTAAATGAGTTCCATGCTCTGCTGGTGTGTTTTTTCTTTTTCTTGTTGTACTGCGGTAGTGAAGGGAAGCCGGTCCGTTTGTGGTTCCTGGGGCTGTGCCGGGAAGAGACACCGATCTGGACCTGTTGGGAAAGGCATGGTGTGTCAGGGTGTGGGGACACCCGTGGATCTGGGAGTTGTTTTGAACCAAAAATGTGTTTGATAATTGTAGCGTACCCATGTGTAATACCTTGGGGGGAGAAGGGCACACGTTGGAGGAGTGTACCCCCAGACGCCGGCGTGAGGGTCAGACTCCAGCTCCTAACACCTTGGGGTCAAAGGTCGGACCAGCCGGATGTTTGTCTGACCCTCTGAGTGGGACAGCGAGGCTGTCGGTGGTGGTGTGGGCTCGGTCCTGCCCCACTGTTCCCACTGTTCCCACTCCGCCTAACGTGGTGGTTATGAGGTGGATTCCTGACTGTTAAACATCTTCACGGAATAATGAGGTTCTGATTCCTGGGTCTTATGAGAGGGAGGACTGGGGAAGAAGAGCAGCGGGCTGTGGATGAGTCCAGGCTGGCTGTCTCTCCAGCTTCTGGTAAGAGGAGACTCTGTTCCGTCGGTCATCGTCGCCGCCGCCACACCGAGGTGTGAAATCTTTTCCTCCACTTTCCGTTTTTGAAATCACGTGACGTCTCGCAAGCTGCCGCGTTTTAGTCGTCAGCAAAAAAAAAAAGAGAGATAGAACGGAAAGAACGTCGTCTCCTTTCAGCCTTCAGCGGCCGCCCCGAGACAACAGCGCTCCCATACCTTTAATCCCCCTATCGAAGAGGAGACCGTGCCGCATTGCACCTCCCCTCTCCTTTCTCCTCTGCTCCTCCTTTCCCCCTCAGTGCCCAGCTTTCTCTCTCCCTCTTTCCCTCTCTCCCTCTCTCCCTCTCTCCCTCTCTCCCTCTCTATGGCTCTCCGGGGATTTTAGCAGTGCCTCCGTTGGGGTCATAATTACTGCAGCTCAGGACCAGTCAGACACAGCCCAGTGTCCATTCTGTCCTGCCCTGGCTTTTTTCTCAAGCGTTTCTCTCTCCCTCCCTTTATCGCTCTCTCTCTCTCTCCGTCTCTCCTAGCTTCCCTAGGTCCCAGGTATCCAGCGGTTTCCCAGACATCACATATCTTACATTCATCGCTGGCCGGTGCAGGATAGTGGAAGAGAGAATGGCAAGCATGAATATTATGATTGGCCTTTTTGTGCTCTGCAAATCTTGCATGTTTTTGTAGCATCCCGGAGATTGGCATTTTCCAGGGCTCCGCGATAGAATGGTTCCTGGCATTTTTGCACGCTTCAAACGCTCTCGCTCTAGCGCTCTCTCTCTCTTTCGCTCCCTCTCTCTCTCTCTCTCTCTCTCATCAGGCAGTAGCCTAGGGCGTTGTAACACTTGTATCAATTAACAGGGAATTAATACATTGCAATGTAAACTTGAAATATGGGGGGAACTTTGAAGGGAAAGGCCAAACACGAGCATTAATCTTCCTGGAAATGATGTAGTATTTCTAATAATGGGGAGGAGAAAAGTTCTCCCTCAGACTAAAACTTCCGGATTGTTCTGCCGTAACTGTCCAAAGCTGTAACCTTTAATAGAATCCCCCTCTGACAAAACGATGTTTCTCCGCGGGCTCACATATCCGCTCCGTACAGTTGCGTTTTCCTTTACGTCTAAATCCAAACTTGGTTTGAGTTGACGGGGTGGCTGGAGTGCGCTGGCATGCAGGCAGGCCACCGTTGGTCTCAGGGCTGGGGAGAGAGCTCCCTGAGGGCTGGCCGAGAACACTTTCCCCTCCACCAGCCGTCCATCCATCGCTGCCTGTCTGCTGACAGCTCCAGGGGGCCTTAAGAGCTCCGCTGGTTAATTACTGCAGAGGGACACTCGGGCCTGGCAGCACCTCGCTGGAGACCGGGAGACGAACGACAACCTCGGCCAGACACACACTGACACACACAGAGGCACACAGACACACACTGACACACACTGACACACACAGAGGCACACAGACACACACTGACGCACACAGAGGCACACAGACACACACTGACACACACAGACAGATGCACACAGAGGCACACAGACACACACTGACGCACACAGAGGCACACAGACACACACTGACGCACACAGAGGCACACAGACACACACTGACACACACTGACACACACAGACACACACAGACACACAGATGCACACAGAGGACACACACTGACACACAGACACACACACTGCACACAGAGGCACACAGACACACATAGGCACACAGGACACACACAGAGGCACACACACACACACACACAGACACACACACAGACACACACTGACGCACACAGAGGCACACAGACACACACTGACACACACTGACACACACAGACAGATGCACACAGAGGCACACTGACGCACACAGAGGCACACTGACAGACATAGAGGCACACAGAGGCACACAGACACACACACACACAGACACACACAGACACACAGACACACAGGCACACACACATACAGACATAGAGCACACAGGGCACACAGATGCACACAGAGGCACACATACAGACATAGAGGCACACAGAGGCACACAGACACACACTGACGCACACAGACACACAGACAGATGCACACAGAGGCACACATACAGACATAGAGGCACACAGAGGCACACATACAGACATAGAGGCACACAGATGCACACAGACACACACACAGACACACAAAGACAGACGCACACAGAGGCACACGGACAAACATAGAGGCACACAGAGGCACACAGACACTTACGGACAGGTGCACACAGACGGACACAAACAGACGCACGTAGGCCTATCCATATGTCCATCTGCGTGATGGACATATGGATAGGCAGATAGGTAGATATGTGGACAGACAGACAGACAGAAAGGCATGCGGGCAGAGAAGCAACAAGACAAGCAGGCAGACGAGCAGATAAGCAGGCTGCCAAGCCACGCAGGCACAGGCTTACACACGCAGAGCCTACCCAGGGCTTGTTAAAGGCCATGTACGGTCACACACAGGCTGTGTTTCCCACTAAGCCACGGCTTTGCAACCATTCATCAACAGTGGCTGTAATAACAAGGGAGCGGAGCCCCAGCCCGCCCTACAGGGGGCTTAGGGTCCACGGGGGTCAGAGGTGGGTGGGGGTACAGATGTCCAGGGCTTTGATGGAGGGCCATGTACATGTGAAACTCAGCTGGAGACTCAGCCTCCCTCCCTCCCTCCCTCCCTCCATCCCTCCCTCCCTCCTGTAGTCTGGAGTCAGGGCTCTGACGGCCTGCTTAATGGGGAGACTTCACTGTCAGAGAGAGAGAGAGAGAGAAAGAGAGAGAGATGCTCGCACACGCACACGCACACGCACACGCACACACACACACACACACACACACACACACACACACACACACACACACACACACACACACACACACACACACACACCCAACCACACCTACACAAAGACACACTCCCAGACTGAATAGGATAGGGGTAGGTAATACATGACTTGTCAATGTGATATTGTGGTTTCAGGTTGTGGAAGTTAAACCACCAGTTTGTCAATCAGGCTGCCCTTTATATAAGACTGCCTGACTATCTGGCTGTCTGGTTGTCTGGTTGTCTGCCTGTCTGGCTGCCCGTGTGTCTATCTGGCTGTCTGGCTGTCTGGTTGTCTGTCTATCTGGCTGTCTGCTTGTCTGGCTGTCTGGCTGTCTGCTTGTCTGGCTGTCTGGCTGTCAGCCTGTCTGGCTGTCTGGCTGTCAGCCTGTCTGGCTGTCCGCTTGTCTGGCTGTCAGCCTGTCTGGCTGTCTGGCTGTCTGGCTGTCTGCTTGTCTGTCTGGCTGTCAGCCTGTCTGTCTGTCTGACAGTCTGGTTGTCTGGCTGTCTGGCTGTCTGCTTGTCTGGCTGTCTGGTTGTCTGCCTGCATGCCTGCCTGCCTGCCTGTCTGTCTGTCTGTCTGTCTGTCTGTCTGTCTGTCTGTCTGTCTGTCTGTCTGTCTGCTTGTCTGGCTGTCTGGTTGTCAGCCTGTCTGGCTGTCTGACAGTCTGGCTGTCAGCCTGTCTGGCTGTCTGGCTGTCTGCTTGTCTGTTTGTCTATCTGTCAGCCTGTCTGGCTGTCTGGCTGTCTGCTTGTCTGGCTGTCTGGCTGTCAGCCTGTCTGGCTGTCTGGCTGACTGCTTGTCTGGCTGTCAGCCTGTCTGGCTGTCTGGCTGTCTGCTTGTCTGGCTGTCAGCCTGTCTGGCTGTCTGGCTGACTGCTTGTCTGGCTGTCTGGCTGTCAGCCTGTCTGGCTGTCTGACAGTCTGGTTGTCTGGTTGCCTGGCTGTCTAGCTGTCTGGTTGTCTGTCTGTCTGCCTGTCTGTCTGTCTGCCTGTCTGGCTGTCTGCTTGTCTGGCTCTCTGGCTGGCCAATTAACTGGCTGGTTCGTCATAATGATGGGCAGTAAGAGTGCGCTTCATTGGCCAGGGTTTGTCTGCTCTGGCTACAGTGATGATTGAGGTGGCCTGTTGTACAATTATTGACAAATTATCACTCTTGGCTTGTGGTCTCTGTCTATGCCCATCTCTCTCTCTCTCTCTCTCTCTCTCTCTCTCTCTCTCTCTCTCTCTCTCTCTCTCTCTCTCTCTCTCTCTCTCTCTCTCTCTCTCTCTCACACATGCACTCACAAGTCACACAGATGCATGTAAGTGAACACACGCAATGAGGCACACACACACACACACACACACACACACACACACACACACACACACACACACACACACACACCAATAGAGGCACATTGCATGACTCCGTCTTTGTCTAATCCTCTCCCTGTTTGTCTGCGGTCCAGACCAGTGGTCGACGTCCAGTCAGTCCTGAGGGGGGCAGGCTGAAGTGTGCTGCCCTGGGGCCTGACTGGCACACATAGGCTAGCTGCAGCTCTGTCTCTCTCTCTGACTGGCACACATAGGCTAGCTGCAGCTCTGTCTCTCTCTCTGACTGGCACACATAGGCTAGCTGCAGCTCTGTCTCTCTCTCTGACTGGCACACATAGGCTAGCTACAGCTCTGTATCTCTCTCTGACTGGCACACATAGGCTAGTTACAGCTCTGTCTCTCTCTCTGACTGGCACACATAGGCTAGCTACAGCTCTGTCTCCCTCGCTGACTGGCACACATAGGCTAGCTGCAGCTCTGTCTCTCTCTCTGACTGGCACACATAGGCTAGCTATAGCTCTGTCTCCCTCTCCGACTGGCACACATAGGCTAGCTATAGCTCTGTCTCCGTCTCTGTCTTTGGCCTAATCTTAGTTGAGCCCTTCACTGCCTCAAAGCCCACTCTCTGTCTGCCAGCCTGGGTTTGTGTGTGCCTGTGTGTGTATAATTCAGGACGCCCCAGTTTGTGAGTGAGTGTGTGTGTGTGTGTGCTCTCACCTGACCCGTGTACCCCTGCAGTGAAATATTCAAGGTGTGTGTGTGTGTGTGTGTGTGTGTGTGTGTGTGTGTGTGTGTGTGTGTGCGCGTGTGTGTGCGCGCTGATGCATAGCTCTGCTCAGTTGGACTCCAGAGAGCTACTTATGATAATAGACAGAGTCTGACTAAGCACTCCTCTCTCAAACTCCACTGTTGCGTGACTTTCGAGTTCAACTTTGTTTGGATTCCACGTGTGAGACTTTGCCCCCTCGGACTTTACGGGCCCATACTTTGGCCAATAGTCGGAGTTCAATGCTTGCTTGTTGACGCCCAACAGAGAGCCACGTGGTGGCCAGGCAATGGTTAAAGCATGCAGAAATGATCAAGTGGTGACGTTGGCGATGACCCCACCCCACATCAGAGTGGGGGAAAACAAACGTTCTCCGAGGAACCTTTGTTGGTGTCAGACGTGATGGTTCTAGTATCTTGGGAACCGCTGAAACGGACCTTGGATTCTATGAACCGAGGCCCCTTGACCTTTAGCAAACACGGTCAAGACTAAACAAATCACGTGCCTGGCTAAACAACCTCAGTGAGAGTTTACAGGGGAATGGCGAGGCTAGTTTAAAGGGACAAAGTCTACCTCACTCAAATGACCACTCGGCATAATAGTGGCGTGCAGAATATCTATGGTATATCTATAAGAACAGAGCATGACTCACATACGCGCTGTCATGGCCTGCAAAGAGAGGAGGAGACCCAAAAGTGCACAAGTAGATTTAATTTTTTTTTTTAAAACAAGAACACAGGAAGGACGAGAAAACATGTAACTGTGAATCGACAAGGTCAAACACGCGAGACAGGACAGACCTAAATACCAAACCCAGAACACCAAGAACCAATGAACGACAGGAACCAATGAACGACAGGAACCAATGAACGACAGGAACCCAGAACACCAGGAACCAATGAACGACAGGAACCAATGAACACCAGGAACCAATGAACGACAGGAACCCAGGTGGACACAATGACACAAATGAGGACAGGTGACCACTGGGAAAAATACACAGATGTACGAAACACACTGGTCCCTGAATGTACCTCTGTAGTCCTATGTATTGGTGTCATTTAAAAATGAACCCTTTGTGAGTCAGCGCATGCAGATGAATATAGTAGGCTCGGGAGCAAGCCAAGGAACTGCAGGGGGTTCATTGTTCAATTGACAAAATTTTAAATAATCAATTAGCCCTGTGTTACACACACACACACACACACATGCACGCACACACACAGAGAGAGAGAGAGAGAGAGAGAGAGAGAGAGAGAGAGAAGCATACACACCAGCCCCTTGTGTGCTGTGTTACCATGCTAGGCACACCGGCTCCACACACTCCCTTGGGACAGAAAGGAATGGGTTTTAAAGCAGAGAGGCAGTGGTGGTTCGATAGCAGCTAGAGCCTGGCTGACATAGATAGTACAAGTTCAGGTTCCAGTTTATTTTTGTTTGTCTTATATGTCAGTAGGCAGTGCAGTACAATGACAATAAAACGTAAACCCGCCAACCCCATAATGTGCCACAACAATAAGAGCAAAGCATAACATATGATACAACAAAACCTATATGCATATGTACAAGAGCAATAACATGAAAACAATGGAAGGTAGTGCAAGCTCGACGTGCAACGTGGCGTAGCGCAAAGTACAGATGAGTAATACATGAGAAATAAATAACACTGTTCACAAGTGATTCGTTGTTGTTCTTATTGTGTGCCCGTGTCGTGGAGGTCGGGGGCCATCGCAGCACCATCCCTCCTTTGCTCTCTCTGTCTCTCCGTCGGGGTGCTGAGACCTGCTCACCCTCCGCTGGCGGTCCTGGAGGAGAGAAATGAGCGGTGGAAGATAATTATTGACTGTAACGTGCTAGTGCGTGTGGAGCCGACCTTTGTCTCTCCCCTTTGTTTGTCCTTTCCTTTCACACGGCGTTGGCTGATATCTTTGTCAAGGCAAGACAGTTGTCTTCTAGATTGTCTCCGATGCAAATCCAACTGGCACACTGTAACAAGTGCAGGTCTAATATGAAGCAACCCTGTATGATGATCTTTAGGTGTTGGGGGGGGGGGAGGTTCGTTGTCCATGTCTTATGTATAATGAGCGATCCAGTTTATCCAGTTCTGCTCTCTCTTTCGATCTTGCCTCTGGCCCTTTTCCTCCCTTCTCCTTTTGTGCGGAAAACGAAAGGGGAATGAGAGAAATATAATGTTAATTGACACCACAGGAGGGACGAGATGTCGGCGCACCAGACACAGGTTGCCGTGGAAACCAAAGAAGCCTACTTTGTTCCAATTTGCTCGCTGCGCGAGAATCAGAGAGGCTTTTAAAACCCCAACGGGCTGGTCATCAGATTTGCTTTTGGCTCGGATCAAACCTGCTCTCGGAAACATTTGCTCGTATCACAAATTCCACAGGCACAGATTTCATTTGATTGGTCTTTTTCCGCACAACACTGTCTCTTAGTGTTTTTTTTGTTTTTTTTTACGTGCCACTACTGAATTATTTTTTTTACTTCGGGGGTCTCTTTTTTTGGGGGGGGGGGGGTGACGAGGGAGGTTTGGCCTTCAGCAAGTTGACATAGTGAAGTTTAGTTAGGCTCCCACCTTCTCCCTCTCCAGCGTTCTCCTAACCACCCACTCCACCCCCTCCCGGACCCATGAAACCTCTGTTGAAATGCCACGGCTGGCCCGCCCTCTCCCCTCCATTGAAAAGTTGGCGGTTTGTTTACGAGCGAGCGAGCCCTGCTCTTTGTGGCCCTTCCACACTGCTTATGTGAAGGAGGAGGTGACCAGCGAGACTCACCCCTCCCCCTCTCGTCTCCCTCTTTCTCGTTCCAGAAAAAAAGGTTTTGAAAAGGAGCTTCGACACTCAGCTCTCTCCCTGGCCCCAGCAGGATGACGGGCCAGTAATGCCTAGCTGGTGAGTACATCCCCTCTCTCTCTCTCTCTCTCTCTCTCTCTCTCTCTCTCTCTCTCTCTCTCTCTCTCTCTCTCTCTCTCTCTCTCTCTCTCTCTCTCTCTCTCTCTTCTCTCTCTCTCTCTCTCTGCCTGCCTTTCTCTCTGCACTCTCAAGGTCCCTCTCTATATTGTGATCTCTGTCTAATTCGCTGTCTTTCTCTCTCTCTCTCTTTAGGTGTCTGTCTGTGTTTCTGTCTCTCTATGTGTCTGTGTTTCTGTCTCTCTATGTATCTGTGTCTCTCTATGTGTCTGTGTTTTGTCTCTCTATGTGTCTGTGTTTCTGTCTCTCTATGTGTCTGTGTTTCTGTCTCTCTATGTGTCTGTGTTTCTGTCTCTCTATGTGTCTGTGTTTCTGTCTCTCTGTCTGTCTGTGTTTCTGTCTCTCTATGTGTCTGTGTTTCTGTCTCTCTGTCTGTCTGTGTTTCTGTCTCTCTCTGTGTCTGTCTGTGTTTGTGTTTCTGTCTCTCTGTCTGTCTGTGTTTCTGTCTCTCTCTGTGTCTGTGTTTCTGTCTCTCTGTCTGTCTGTGTTTCTGTCTCTCTCTGTGTCTGTGTTTCTGTCTCTCTGTCTGTCTGTGTTTCTGTCTCTCTGTCTGTCTGTGTTTCTGTCTCTCTATGTGTCTGTGTTTCTGTCTCTCTCTGTGTCTGTATTTCTGTCTCTCTGTCTCTCTCTGTGTCTGTATTTCTGTCTCTCTATGTGTCTGTTTCTGTCTCTCTATGTGTCTGTGTTTCTGTCTCTCTATGTGTCTGTGTTTCTGTCCTTGGCTCGTCCTCTCCTTTGCTCTCTGCTGTGACATCCTCAGCATCTTCTTGTTTTACAGCGGTGCATTTACATGATTCATACATCTCTCTAGCCACCCAAATGGGGCTCATTGCATAATGTATTGACCTTACGCGTTGCCAACTTATCTTATCTTACGTTTGATGGATCGCCTGCAAATATCTGAGGGTCCATCTGCCCTCTACTTTCAACCTATCTTTCTACACTTCCCTTTCCTCCTCATCTATCCCCCCCCCCTCTCTCTCCCTCTCTGTCTCTCCATCCTCACTCCATATCGTACGCGTTCTGGTTCTAACTGGCGGGGGACGTGTGTTCAAAATCCACTAGGGATGTCTCTGTCCACCTCAGAGATGCAAAGACAGAGGACAGAGGGAGCCAGAAATACATCTATTGAAATATGTACACTATGACGACGAGAGCTACGATAGAACAACCTCATGTCTTAGGATCGGAGATATGCTTGTATGAAGGGGACGTCAAATACAATGCACACACATCAAACTACATCAGTAGCGATAAGCCTCTTACAAAATAAGCCTACAAGAACACCAACAAAAGAGGAACTGGTGGAATTCTGAGGCGAGCAAGCTTTTGACTATTTGAGGGGAAGAAAATAATTAAAGTTATAGACACACTAAACCGTTTCATTTACTGCGGAAACATTGCACCGTCACACAATTTTAAAATCATCATTTCAAACAACCTCCTTGATTATGAGGTAAAGTTTCAATGTGACGACCCCATTCAAAGGTGACCAACCGTATGTGAATGTACAGGAACTTGCAGACGAGGGTCTTCTGCTGCGTCCCCTGAGGTTCCTGGGCTTTACGTGGGATGTGAATGGGTTCAACGAAGCTTGAACCTGTCCTTATCACAGGGTGGGTGAGAGAAAGGGCCATAATAAATACAGCTATCAAACTGGCCAACCTACTACAAATCATTTCCTTTTGTGCTCTTGATACGACTGCCCTGCTTCTCCCTTTCACATTGTTCCCTTCAATTGAACGGATTACGTTCATCTTGTGGTCTACACTCTGCAGGGACTCTCTTTCTTTGAATGTATCTCAGGGAGTACAGGTTTTGGGGTTTTTGGGTTTAGTTGTAGAAATCCTCTAGTGTGTCAGTATTGGTTTAGTTGTCCCCTCTCCTCTTGCAGAGTGCATTGGCGTGTTCAGGCCACTCTCCCTCACTGCTGTTTGCTGATATTCGGTTCAGAGCGCCAATAAGCCGGAAGAAAACAAGCCTGAATACCAGGAGAGATGGTGGGGGGGGGGGGGGGGGGGATAAAAACTAGAAGAGAAAGAGAGACTCAGAGAAAGGGGCTGCACATCGTTGGACGTGGGGTCTCGCGTTGTGTTTGTGGCCCCTAGGGCCGAATTAGAGGAGTGTCATTATCCCCCGGGGGGGGGGGGGGGGGGGGCATTGAGGGGCCAGCCACGGTGCATTAGTGGCCCTGAAAACGTGGCCCAGCCGTGCCCATTGAGGGGACAATGACCTGGGGGGCTCCGCCGGCAGATCCAGAGCCAGGCTCACACTGGAGGCTTTCACAGCCCACAGAGGAGGTGGTGGAGGTGGGGTCTTTGGGGCTGTCTTCTCCTGAGATGAGTAAACCTTCTCCTCCTCCCGGACCAGGGGGCCCTGTGACATAGTAAGAGCCGTGGCCTCATGCTGGCATGTCACCGTGGCATTACCTCATCCGTGGCGAGGAGGGTTCCATCTGTGGTTGTGGCCCGGGGTTGCCCCAGTGTGCTGGGCCTACGTGTGAACGATGAGAGGGATGCAGGTTGAGATGGCCTTTTGGGTTATGCCCCTAGATGGTCATGCTGTGTACGCACGCGGCTGCCCTAATTCCCGACAAGATTAGGTTACGTCTCTAGGTTGCAATGTATTCAAGTTTAAGTTAATTTGTCAGAGCGTTTCTTCTTTTTTTTTTACATATTGGCGGTATTGAGATTGAGAAGTAGGAAGTTCACTGACTTATCAGTTTATTTATTCATACACATAGTTGTTTGTGTAATAATTGGAATAATTGTTCATTTGCAAATTATATTTAAAAATGATTACTTTGGCAAAATTAGGGCAGCACAGTGGCTCAGTGGGTAGCACTGTTGCCTCACAGCAAGAAGGTCCTGGGTTCAATCCCCACCTGACCCCAGGGTCTTTCTGTGTGGAGTTTGTGTGTTCTCCCTGTGTTTGCGTGGGTTTCCTCTGGTTTCCTCCCACAGTCCAAAAACACGCAGGTTAATTGGTGGCTCTAAATTGTCCGTAGGTGTGAATGTGAGTGTGAGTTGTTGTCTGTCCTTATGTGTCGGCTCTGTGATAGACTGGCGACCTGTCCAGGGTGTACCTCGCCCTGTGTCGGCTGGGATAGGCTCCAGCCCCTCCGCAACCCTGCATATGATAAGCGGTATAGCTGATGGATGGATACTTTGGCAAAATGTACTTTAATATTTAATTTCATTTCCATAAAAAAGCATTGAATTGAAGTGCATTGAATTGCATTGAATTGAATGGAATTGACTGGAATGGAATTTAATTATTCATCCAATAATAGTTTAATGAAATGTTTTTGGGAGGGGATTTGGCTTTGGGCTTTAGAACAAGGTTATGACAAAACTGAATTAATGTACTTTTTAATCATTTATCCATGTTTAAATTAGCAGGAGTGAAAAGGAGAAGGTTTTCTTTGTGTGTGTGTGTGTGTGTGGGGGGGGGGGGTGTGTACGTGTGTGTGTGTGTGTGGGGATGTGTGTACATGTGTGTGTGCATTCACCGGTCTTGCACTGACATTCCTCCTTTATTTATTATTTAATTAACTATGAACCGCACTTGAGTGAGTGATAGCCCCTTTCTTTTTTCTTTTTGGAAGGTGGAAGATTTCATTAATCCCTTACATTGTTGCCACTTTCATGAACTCAATCCCTCTGCGGCAGTAAAGTCCAAAAAAGAAGGGAGGTTTTTGCCCGGGGGCCATTTTGGGGACCCCAAGCCCATAAATTGTTCACCAATGCCTGGGTCATTAAGTTGTATGCCCTGGATCTTGTGGTCCTTTATTAGCTAGACTGGATCCTAGGCCATAACAGAGGCTAACTGGCTAATGATTAGCTGTCCGCAGCCCTCCAGTGGAGCAGACGTTTGGTTGAATAGAGGGAGGCTATGAAAACACATAAATCTGTCTTCAGAAAATTCCTTTTCTCTCGCTCTCTCACCCCCCCCCCCCCCCCCGCTCTCTCTCTCTCTCTCTCTCTCTCTCTCTCTCTATATATATATATATTTTTTTTTTTTTGTAATTTACCTTTTTCTCTCTTATGCTTTCAATTCTGAGTCCTATTTCCTGAACCTATACACTCTCATGCTGCCTGGCAGAGTGGTGTTGGGACTGATTATTTATACTTGTATGAAAACGGTCGTGAGATGAGAGGCGGTGTTAATCCACTCCACCATTTCATTTGGAACAAATTGTATACCGTATAGGTCCATGGGTTTGTTTTTGAATCCTACAAATGGCAAATATTTCCTCTAAGCTTCTGATGTGAAAGCAGTGAAGTCTCTAAACTTTCTGGATAGGTCTAAACACATGCTACTCTGTTTAGGCATCATTAGTTTCACCTGTCCTCGTTAGTGTCGTGGTTTCCACCTGGTTTTACATGTGTTGATTGGTTCTTCAGTGCTTGTATTTAAGCCTTGTCTTATTAGTCGTCCCTTGTCCAGTCATGGCTTTTTCTATTTGGGTCCTCGGTCTTTCCATCAAGTAAAAATAAAGTGCTTCTAAATACGTTTGTGTTTGGGTCCTGCTCTCCCTTAGCTGATCGTGACAGGGACCAGGGTTGGTTGACAAGTGTCCTGATTGTAATCTGTGTGAGCGCCATTCAATCTCCCTTAAACAGGAGACTCCCGCTGTTTGAAGGTTCTTTAACCGTTCTTGAAGGACAACATGGGAATGGAGGTGAAGTTTGGCTCTCCATGTGGGTTCAACAATATGTGTTTGAGGGCGAGTTAACCTGAGTAGGCTGAGTGAGTGGCTGAATCTCAATGAGATCAACATCAAACTCTGTCTCCCCCCCCCTCTGTCCCAATAGCTGACCTTTGAAGCATTAAGAGAGATTCTCAACAAGACATGTGATTGGACAATTGGAGTACCGCCAACCGCAACTATCTTTACGCCCACTGCCACTTAAGCTAATGAGAGAAATCTCGGTGGATGAGGATTGTGGGAAACGCGGTGCAGGCTAGGCAGGGGTTCAGTTGTCAGTACCTGGCTGTAATCCTGTGTTGCTGCTGCTGAATCATTCAGGGAGGGATTAGAGGCACCGGGTGATTCCTAATTATAGACCTGGCGCCTCTCTGCCAGGGCGGGCCTCCAATCAACACTTACCTTGACAGCTGAGAGAACTCTCTTTCTCTCTCCATTTCTCGCTCTCTCTGGCTCTCTCTCTCTCTCGCTGCCTTTTCTTCAGTCTTTTCAATTCCTTCTTGTTCTGTCTCTGTCTGCACTGTGTTTAACTTTCTAGATTCATCATTTCTCTGACTTTGTTCTGCATCTGTCGGCCATTAGATAACTCCGCATTTGACTGTTCTTCTCTCACTCTTTCTTTGTCAAGGCAGCTGCTTACTCAGGTCACAAAGACTTGAACAAATACTTTTATCATTTGAGTGAGGGTAATCCTCAAAGAGGTAGCCATCAACATAAATCACTTTCTCTATCAAGGAGGAAGCAAAGCTTTGACTGGGAAAAAATAAACAAGATCAACAAGTTTCATCAATCAGCGCCCTTTGACCTTCTTTCCCACTTTACAAACAATAGCTTTTTACCTGCTCCAAAAAGAAATGCATTGTTCATTCTCACGACAAGTGTTGACTTGAAACATCAAGGTGAAAATAGCTTTGTGAAAGATTTGTATTAATGATGACTAGTTTTTGA
>JAPMUY010009373.1:62500-75000 GCA_026901105.3 Galaxias olidus
AATATGATCTGTCCTTTAGTCACCATGGGCTCCCGTCACACGTTTGGGTCTATGGTTATGTGTGTGTTTGTGTGCGCGTGGGCATGCACTTTGTTTGTTTTTTGTTATCATGGTTTGGTCGTTGTGTTTGTGCAAAAGCCTCTATGTGTGAGCGAGCGTGTCAGTTTGTGTGTGTGTGTGTGTATGTGCGTGTGTGTTTTCCAAGTGGCCAGGACAGCCGGTTTGATTAAATCCAGCAAGGTCTCACCACGCCAGGCAGTGTGTGTGACAGGGGGCTTGGCTATAGGCCGTCCAGCTTGCCTCCTAGTGATGAGATCAGTGCTGGGGCTCTGCACCTCTAATAACACCCACTCAGCCTCTACGGCCCTGGTCCCTTGCCACACACACACACACACACACACACACACACACACACACACACACACACACACACACACACACACACACACACACACACACACACACACAGGGACTCCCACACACAGTCGTACTGTACGTTCCTTCAATGACAGACTGCAGCTTCACAAGTTATTTATAGGCGCTACCTTCTGTTGTGTCTGTGTAGTTCACTGTATCAAGGACTATGTTTTCATCCGGACGCCCCCTTTGAAGTCTTTCACAATCAATTTGTTCATCAATTAAACCGCCTGGCCTGTGCGAGTGTTTTGTTTGGTGAGCGCCCTAGTTAATTAGGACGCCGTCTGCGTCGTGTTGTCCTTGAGATAGCAGCTAATTGGTGTGAGCTTTCTGCATCGCTGGGTCATAATACCCGCCTTGCTCTAGTGCCGGGCGGCCCCACTGAAAATGGCGTGATAATTCTTTGATCAAAACATGGCGTCGATGGTTACCATTGTGGCTCACTTTGGAGGTCAGGCTTCAGTACTTGATACAGTACTTCAGTAAGCCCTTTCCATGGAAATGATGCCACCGCCCTGTTCTGATAGGCTCCAGTTCTTTTTGAACTCACCAATCGGATGTGTGCTTTGGGACTTGCGTTGAACCAGCACGGCCTCCACTCGAGTGACATAAGGAACGCGTTTCAGGAATGATTCATTGTTGCCCCGAAGCTGTTTTAATGTTAGACGAGCGCGGGTGGCATTCCTCCATTGTCTCTGCTGACCGCTAGCTGTCAGTTGGAGCTAACCCTGAGACAACAGGCTCGTGTCACGTTCACGTTCTCTCAAACGCCTGTCACTGCACCAGACGTGCTGTACCATGCGTGCGGAAACCGACCGAGTCGCGAATACTTGCCCCTCTTGGATCGAGACCTTACGACACCCTAGAGGTCGGCGAGGAGCTACCTTTGAGGAGAGAGCCGGCCAGAGGTCCTCACACTTCATCGACCCCTGTCTGTGTCAAACGCTTGGGCCTTGCCCTCCTGTCCTCTCGTTGCAGCCAGACCTGTTGCTCTGGCAAACAACAAGGGGAAGAGAGGAAATATCGAGATGTCATCGTAGGTAGTTATCGTCGAGCATGTCAGGGCGATACCAACTAGGGTCAGCCAGATGAAACAGCGTCGTACGATTTTGGACAATGAGAATAATGATTGTTGGATTTGGTGTTATTAAAGTACTTCAAAGAATCCACTCGGTGTTCTTCCTCGGGCGAGGAAAAGCTGTTCCGCTTTTTTGGTCTAAATGCAAGGCACGCTCCTCTGTTAGTCATCTTCACTGTAATTTTGGGCGCGCTAGGGTTTGAAGTTTTTTGCTTTGAAGCTTAGGTGTTGTTCAAACCACTTCGGAAATACCAAAGTTTAACCTTTAAGCGTCTAAGCATTTTTGAAAAGCGCTATACAAGTTTAATGTATTATTATTATTTATAGCCGAATTTTATACATTTTATAAGAATGTTCAGCATATAAGCATCATCATCATCATCATCATCATCGTCATCCGCTTTGTCCGGGGTCGGGTCGCGGAGGTAGCAGTTCAAGCAGGGCATCCCAAACTTCCCTTTCCCGGGCCACATTAACCAGCTCTGACTGGGGGATTCCAAGGCGTTCCCAGGCCAGTGTGGAGATATAATCCCTCCACCTGGTCCTAGGTCTGCCCCGCGGCCTCCGCCCAGCTGGACGTGCCTGGAACGCCTCCCTAGGGAGGCGGCCAGGTGGCATCCTTACTAGATGCCCGAACCACCTCAACTGGCTCCTTTTTACGCAAAGAAGCAGCGGCTCTACTCCGAGTCCCTCACGAATGGCTGAACTTCTCACCCTATCCCTAAGGGAGATGCCAGCCACCCTCCGGAGGAAACTCATTTCCGCCGCTTGTATCCGCGATCTCGTTCTTTCGGTCATGACCCACCCTTCATGACCATAGGTGAGAGTAGGAACGAAGATTGACCGGTAGATTGAGAGCTTTGCCTTCTGGCTCAGCTCTCTCTTCGTCACAACTGTGCGATAGAGCGACTGCAACACCGCACCCGCTGCTCCAATTCTCCGGCCCATCTCTCGTTCCATTTTACCCTCACTCGAGAACAAGACCCCAAGATACTTGAACTCCTTCACTTGGGGTAAAGACTCATTCCCTACCTGGAGTAGACAATCCATCGGTTTCCTGCTGAGAACCATGGCCTCAGATTTGGAGCATATAAGCATGTGTAGCACTTTTGATAAATGCCAATGTGTCAATACCTGGCTGGGTGCACCTGTTTATCAGTAGCTGAATACTAGTAAAATTACTGTACATGTTTATACAATGTATTCAATTAGGCTATTAATATATACAGTACATGTTTATACAATGTATTCAATTAGGCTATTAATATATACAGTACATGTTTATACAATGTATTCAATTAGGCTATTAATATATACAGTACATGTTTATAAAATGTATTCAATTAGGCTATTAATATATACAGTACATGCTTTCAAGTACTGCAGTTTTAAGTCCTGCCCACACCGCTAGCATATGTATTGTTGTAGTCCTACCACACTGGAGAGTGCAGCAGGGGATGAGTTTAGACAGGTGTCCTTCATACAGAGATTGCATAAAAAGGTGCCTTTCTGTGCAAATAATAAAACATATGTCAAAATGGTGCCTTTAGGAACTAAATAAAGAAACCTGGAAAATAAAATACGTGACCAATGCAAATAGTCACTAGATTGTTTTACAGATTCACAACATTGCAATTATCTTTCAGTCTGAAGTGCTGATTATACATACAGAGCTTCAAATAATTTCTTCACCAAATGAAATGGACTGGAATGCTCATGAGCCAAAATGCTGATCACTTCTGAAAATTATTTGTGGCATAACAAAAACGATTAGCGCCCAAACAATTAGACCTACTAGCAAGAGGTTAGCAACCATAAAAATAGCTAAACCCTGCTTATTATCACCTAGTGCCATGATCTTGCACGTATCCTAACTTGACTGATAATGAGTAATGAAATGTTGATAGACTTTGTCTGGGCATGTTCGTGTCGCTAGCTAGCCGTGAGAACAGGTGGAGATTCAATGACCCATGTCGGTGTTGGGTAAATAAGGAATTGTTTTTCTTTTGTTTATTATGTGCCTATCCAGGTTATTAACTGATTCAAGCACATTTTAATGCATATTTATTTTTGCTACGGTCCTACGTCTTCTTTTACTGAGTCTGGGAAGTTCCCAGCAGAATTTGGAAAGGTGGGATCTAAAGTTTCTTTCTCAACGGCTGACTGACTCACCACCATCTGTCTGACCTCCTGCTGGGAGGATTGTCACTTGGGAAACTGTAGTCTGTGTGTGTGGCGTTAGATTTTAGATTTAGATTTGATGTTGTGTGTGTGGCCAGAGACCCATTATATGACCTGAGTGGGTTACATCAGATTAAAAACTCATGTTGTTATATCAACCAAATACTGTATCTGTATCTGTTGATGCCAGAGCCAGAGGGCCATCATGGAAGGTAATGCAGGATAGTCTCAGCCACCAAAATATAATAAAATATAAATACATATTCAACTGGAAAGATTAAAGTGGGGCAGCATGGTGACAATCATTTTAAGTAAAGAGTTCAGGGAACCTTTTGCTTGAATGTTACAAGTTGTCTGTTAACCTTTGTTAATCTTTGAGAGTGTGTCTGCAGCTGCTGTTTTTACAGCGGCAGGCGGGCAGGCAGGCAAGCAGGCAGGCAGGCAGGCAGAGGAATAGGAATGATAGCTGTCAGAGAGGTTATAGGCTGTCACGTCAGAGTGCATTCTCTCCTCTCCACCACTTACCGCCCGGTACAGAGACAAACCAGAAGAATGGTAACACATCCAAATGGGCACTGGCACTTTACATTGCTGCTATGCCTTCCCAGACAGGTGCTCACAAAACAAGCCTTGTTTCAACCCTCACACATCTCGGCCTGTTCGTCTCCCCCCACCCGTCTCCACTCCTCTGTGCAGAGGGACTCTGTCTATCCTCTCTCTGTCCTTCACCCAGACCACATCTCTGACAGCTTATCAGACAGACACCTGGCACATTGACTTTGTCATCCACCACGTCTTGTAAGTCACTCCCAGCCGGTCCCACACACACACACACACACACACACACACACACACACACACACACACACACACACACACACAGACCCCCCCTCCCTCCCCCCACCGAATGCGCTTTTCTCCGTCTGAGGTCAACCATGCACATTCCTTTGGAGAAGCCCTTTTCATGGGCTGAGCGGAGCCCCCCCAGCACCGTCTCTTCACCCTTCCAAAAAAAGATTGTTTTTATCTTTGCTTTATCTCATCCTTGAAGAATCTTGTCCCACATTCCTTCGGTGATGTTCTTCCCCCAGAGTGGTGTGGTGTCTGTACCCCACAGCTCTATCGTCCCGGGGGGGGGGGGGTTCTATGAGACCCTATTGTGTGTGTGTCCCCCCGCCCCCCACCCCCCGCTGCCCCCGCCGCAGTGGGCCGTCCCACAGACATCGTTAAGGAGATCAGTGGAGCTCAGCTATTGAGATGCATTAGACATGGTCAATGTGGCCCCATCCGGACCAATCCACCATTCCCCTCCAAGGGGGGGGGGGGGGTTGAATAGTAACAGGATATGTTGGCAATATGGGTTGGATCATGTGTGGGTCTGGTGCTGATACGTTTAGGATGGAAAGGAGTTGCTGGGTACGGAGGAAAAACAAGGACACACGCACACTGACAGGTGGGCACACAAACTTGTGATTGAGCACAGACTTGCAATTTGAAACACTTTGAGCGCTTTTTACTGTTATTGCATATTTAAATGACTTGTTATGTCTCCCCAGGTGCACAGAAACGATGTCAAGAGCCAATGACAAGTGTGACAGGCGCTGCATTACAGTGTGTTTCCTCTGAAAGCCACACTTTGTGTTGAAATATTGATCTGGCTCTCTGTTCCTTCTGGAAACATGTGTTATATCCTGCCTTGTACAATCAAGTGTGTCTGTGTGTCTGTGTGCTTGCGTGTGTGTGTGTGTGTGTGTGCGTTTGTGCGTGCGTGCGTGCGTGTGTGCGTGCGTGCGTGCGTGCGTGTGTGCGTGTGTGTGTGTGTGTGTGGATGTGGGTGTGTGTGGGTGTTCCTGTGTGTTCCGGGGAGCAAAAAGGAAGGTATTGGTATTCCTCTGGCATGGGTGCTAATCACTGGATTTGAGGCACGGCAGAAGGCACCGTGTGCGCTACACATCTTTCATACACTTCCACCTCTGGGGAGATTAATTATGAATCCTCATCTAAGACGCTTAGCAAATACATCTAATCAACCTAGCTTATGATCAGAAGGCATCAAAGGAACGGGCGCAAAGAAAGAGATCCCTCGGAGAGGCGCTGGGCGGAAATGACTTGTCTTTTTCTTTTTTGTTTAACAGAAAAAAGGGATTTTTTTTTTGGACACGAAGCCACAAACATGGACGATGTCCTCCTGATGTTGCACAGTAGCTGGGCTGTTCTTCACCGTCCGGAGCAGATGTAGACACCCCCCCCCCCCCTTTGTTGCTACGGGGCTGGTGGTTGTGTTTCTGGTGGGCTGGAAGTGATTGAACCAATGTCTTAATTGATTCAGATGAGATTGTGGTTTAGGGAGTTTTTAGTGGGCTGTAATTACAAGTCCTCCCCAGGGCGGGCGAGAAAGTACAGCCACGCCAGGGAGAAAGGAAGGGGAGATATGGGAGAGAAAGTACAGCCACGCCAGGGAGAGAGGAAGGGGAGATATGGGAGAGAAAGTACAGCCACGCCAGGGAGAAAGGAAGGGGAGATATGGGAGAGAAAGTACCGCCATGCCAGGGAGAGAGGAAGGGGAGACTGAAAGAGAGATGGGAAATAGCACCGGGGGCCCAACCCAGAGGAACAATTCTATGTCTCATTGTTGTCTAGGAGCAATAAATGAGTTCTTCATCTAGTCTCATTTGAGCTCGTTTGTTTCTGACTTCTTGCTCCTAAAGGCCTAAAGCCAAAGAAGGGAAGTAAAAGAGAACTTGATTTTGAGACTTTGATGAGCTTTGATTGAGATAAAAATACTTGTCATACATACTTGGAGATACAAATGAGACTCATTAGACACAACTCTGAGAACTACTTTACTGCTCAGTTTAAGACAAATATGAGATGATATGTCACTATTTCTCCTGAGAAGATTTTGAGAGGTAAGAGACAAAGCTCAAAGTCTCATTTGAGTATCACAAAGGTCTCATTTGTGTATAGGAGACAAATAGAGACACTAATGAGATCTCATTTTTGGATTATGATTTCCAATGGGTAACTCTTCTCTGGAACAGCGGATCAGGGATCGATCGGGAGAACAGGAAAGAGGGAGGGAAAAAAAGGAATGTATAAAATGGCAAGGAGACAGAGTGAGAAGAGAAAGTGGGAGAGGGGTGGAGAGGGCCTTTTTGATAGAGGGAGTTTGTAGATAGAGAGACAGGGAGAGAGAGAACGAGAGAAAGTAATAATTATGTGCTGGTACAAAGGTCTTTTGCTTTGAGTTGCATTGTTGTTGATATTTCAGATGGTCTATTGACTGCTTTAGGATGCTGCTGCAGCTTTATTTATTTTAGAGGTAAGAGACAGACAGAGAGAGTAATGCCTTGTAAACCTTTACAAGTGGTACATAGGACGGGAGAAGAAAGCATCACGCCCGCTGTGCAGCCTGGAGGAAGGCGATAGAGTCCCATATTAAAACGGAGGGAGCCAGTTTGAAAGGAGAAAGTTTAGGGCCCCATGCCTCTCTCTTTCTCTCTCTCTCTCCCCCTCTCTCTCTCTCTCTCTCTCTCTCACTCTCTCACTCTGTCTCTCTCTCACCGGGCCCGTTTGGAAGTTGTTGAGGTGAAATAGCCTGGGGGATTGTATGGGGCCACAGGGGTTTACAGAGCTCTATATTTTAACTGGGATGAAGAGAGGAATTCTCTCTCTCTCTCTCTCTCTGTTATGTGATAAAAACCACTCTTTCTTTGCCCGCACTTGAGCATGCTGTGTGTCCTCTCCAGATTCCCCTATATGGCTGTTCATTTTAGCTTTGGAGATGGTTAGTGGATTCGATTGTTTGAGTGAGGGCGGAGGATAGAAGCTGGGGCAGTTGTTGACGAGTGGTCGTGTTGTTAATACATCCATGCATCGCTCTCTATAAATGTCGACATATATATATATATATATACATATATATACACGTACGGACAGACAAAGACATAGACTGCATGGGTCTGCGGCCTCTCTCAACCTCGTACTATTACCCTGACAGACCAAAGACAAATGACGGGCTCAGTTGCCATGGACACACGTTGGCATGGGCAGGGAGGAAGCAGCAAAAAAGCAGCGATGTGTTCCTGGAAGCCGCCAATTTATGGAGGACTGCTCTGAGACGGGATGAAATGAGCAGCAATTATTTACTCCAGGACGGAGATAACACATTTCTCCTTGAGTGATCCCGCCAAGCTGTAACTCAGCGACGACTCTACACGGAGAACACGGAGACCAATATCACCCTTGCCGCGATCTGTGTCACGTATTCGACTCTTCCACCACCCCATCCTCCAACACCTCAAGCCCACAAACGCTGCCATATATCTGGGGGTCACACCTTCTTTCCCACGGGTGTGGTAGTGAATTGCTCCACAGTTAGTGTGTGGAAGTCCTTTAGTCTGGCGGCGACACACTGGTCAAACACCGGACGCCTCCCCCTCCGCTGGGCTTCCAGAGCTGCAGAGACGTGGAGATGTGCTCTGCCAATCATTAAGGCCCTCCTCTCTCCTACACGCTAAGCCTCCGGGACACAGGCCAGCCCTAATGGACCGACTGACTGACTGGCTGCCTGGCTGACTGGCTGACTGAATGGCTGACTGGCTGACTGACTGACTGACTGACTGAGTGGCTGGCTGGCTGCCTGGCTGACTGGACTGACTGCTGACTGAATGGCTGACTGGCTGACTGACTGACTGACTGACTGACTGGACTGACTGACTGACTGACTGGCTGACTAACTGACTGGCTGGCTGACTGACTGGCTGGCTGACTGGCTGGCTGGCTGACCTCCTTACTGGCTGGCTGGCTGGCTGGCTGGCTGACTGACTGACTGATTGGCTTGCTGGCTAACTGGTTGGCTGACTGGCAGACTGGCTGGCTGGCTGACTGACACCCATCGAGCCAGTCTCATCTAAAATCGTCCACTGTATATACTGTATGTGAGTGTGTGTTTAAGGTGTGTGTGAACAAAAGAAAGAAAGTTTGCTGTAACACAACTGTGTGTGTGTGTGTGTGTGTGTGTGTGTGTGTGTGTGTGTGTGTGTGTGAGAATGAGACAGGGAATGTTTCGGTCTCTGTCTTTGTGGGGGGTGTGTTTGTGAACAGCGGTGTGTGTGTGTGTGTGTGTGTGTGTGTGTGTGTGTGTGTGTGTGTGTGTGTGTGTGTGTGTGTGTGTGTGTGTGTGTGTGTGTGTGTGTGTGTGTGTGTGCCAGGGTGCCAGCTCCCCCAGTGCTATGGATTGCCCCGGTTTCCTCTTGGCACACAGAGTTGCTAATCCACCTCGCAGCGTGAGAGGAAATCAGACGGGCTCTGCTGGAGTAGAGCCTCCTTTGAGTGGCCTCGCCGGGACACACACACACACACCCCAACACACACAAACAAACACACACAGCCCGACACACACAAACAAACATACACAAACAAACACACACGTTGGCGGGCGCTCTAGCTCTGCCCACTCGCTCCGACTGAGGCGGGAGCGTGACCAGCTGTTCAGCGCTGCAGTTTGCCTGCTGCAAGCCTCAGCGAGGGCACTGGCGAGAACTGTGGCTTGTGTGTGTGTGCGCGTGTGTTTGTGTGTGATGGCAGTTTTTATGTGCCTAAATTGACTAATGAACTCACATCTGTCAGTTCTGCCAGTGGATGTACACACACACACACACACACACACACACACACACACACACACACACACACACACACACACACACACACACACACACACACACACACACACACACACACACACACACACACACACACACTCGCACGCCCAACAGCTGCTCTTTCCTGAAGGTCCGTCTCTCTGTGAGTCTGTGCCAAGCTGCCAAGCAGGGCTCTTAGATGCCCGGGCCTTCTCCTTCGTCTTCTCAATCACAGCCAGCGTTCCACTTCTGCTCTCCAGCTGAAAGTACGACTGTTGAGCTGCAGTTTGACTTTCAGGACGGAGTGTGATTTCCCCCGCCGCCGCGCGCCCCCTGGCCTGCGTCGAGGGCTGCCCGCGCTGCTGTTGTCGGATCAACAGATTCGGCAAAACCCTCTCCTCTCTCCCCGTGGCTGCTGTGAATGGACCGGTCTGCCCCGCGTCCTGTTCCTGCTGCAGGGGGCGCACTTTTGTCCGTAGCGGACCTGGTGCAAATACAGGAACAGATTGACATTTCGTTTGGAGGCACCTTTCGAGACGCCTGTGGTCACCTCACGTGGCATATAGGATGTAGAATTTGAATAGATGAAATAAAAAGACAGGGCAGAGATGATGAACACATTCCAGAGCAACGTAATACGCTGCAGTCAACATAACATAACACGAGCCTTCTGGATGTGAGTGGTCTCACGCAGAGCCCGTACGCCCTCACTCCAGACAAACTGGGAAGGCTCAGGTGTGCATCAACGGAAGCCGCCCTGTGTGTGTGTGTGTGTGTGTGTGTGTGTGTGTGTGTGTGTGTGTGTGTGTGTGTGTGTGTGTGTGTGTGTGTGTGTGTGTGTGTGATTGTGTGTGTGTATGTGTTTGCGTGCGAATGTGCGTGCGTGTGTGTGTTGGCGGTGGCCGGGAGCCTGCTGTTGACTCAACGCTATCGTGTTGACAAACACTCACTCAAGTCAACTGGCCTAATGGGATACCAGCTCTAGAGCAATGGGGGGGTCGGGGGGATGGTGGGGGGGTGGTAATTGATTGCAGGGCAATACGCTTGATTTGCAACTCAACCAAGCTAATAATTTGTTATTGATCGAGCCATTAGGAAGAATAACAGCACGCGGGGTTTGGGGGGGGGTGAATAGGAAGTGGATGCTCTCCCGTTTTTTATTAACTTAAATGATATTAGGGCGTGCTAAGCTCTAACGTGGTGAGGAGAGGGGAGGGAGGCGATGATGAAACGCAGGTTTCAGGTCGCCGCCACCTTCTCATACGTTATGTCTGCCGCAGATTGCATTTACCCAGGAAGTGAGTGCGTGTGGGTGTTTGTGCTTGGAGTGGAGTGTGTGTGTGTGTGTGTGTGTGTGTGTGTGTGGCTGTGTGCTTGGAGTGGAGTGGAGTGCGTGTGTGTGTGTGTGTGTGTGTGTGTGTGTGTGTGTGTGTGTGTGTGCGCTTGGAGTGGAGTGTGTGTGTGTGTGTGTGTGTGTGTGTGTGTGTTTGTGCTTGGAAGTAGTATTTGTGTGTATGTGTGTGTGTGCCTCTAGGGCAACCTAAACAGAATAGATTTTCAGCATAGCTGTGTCAGGCTCCATACCTTATGTATGCTTCACAGTGGTAAAATACATTCCAGGGGATTACTAAAACCAATTCTATTCTAACTTATTATGCAATAATATGCATCATGCACTCACCCAGTATGTGTAATAAAACACTCTTTTGAGGATAGGATTGTAAGAAAGTAGTGGCGGTGGTATATATCTTGGTACATAAAGCACATTTTCTCTAAGCAGTAGAGTTTGAAGTCGACATGGTTCGGGTACATTGAGGCCTGTTGAAGACAGTTCACTATCCGTTGTTCACTTTCGTTTTACTAATTGGCCGTTGAATGAACTCTGGAGGTGCGGTTGGATATGTTTGAATGATTATGGAAACGGGGCAGCTTCTTCACTGGTATCGTTGTTAGTAGAGATACTGCTGTTCTTGGCCGTGTTGTCCCTTACGTACCGACTTTCTAGAATGTCCTTGTAAGTTCACTTCAGGGAAACAAACGTGTCTGTCTGTCTCCTGTTTTTTCCTCAGCCGTATCCTAAAAGCCCAGACTGGCAGTTAGAGGAGAGGACATCACCATGACTACTTCGCCGGGGGACTCCACCCCTTTGCTCCTCTTCCTCCTCTTCCTCCCACTCCTCCCCGCCGCGCTGGCCCAGCTGCCACCGCTCCCGTCGCTCCCCACCAGCTCGCCGGCGGACGTCCTCTCCCGACCGGAGTGCAGCCGCAGAGAGCACCCCAGAGTCTCCGTACAAGGTGAGCCCCAGTCACCAGGCCACCATCACCACCCATTGATTGACATGTTGACATTTGACCCGATCACACTGTTAAAGGTCAGCGACATTTACAGGACATATCCATACTGTACATGATTGGTCGGCAGTTGCTGTGCTTTAAAGACGCAGACAGAGACACAAACCTGCACACACACACACACACACACACACACACACACACACACACACAGAGGAAACATGTTACCTAGGAGACAAACAGTTCTTATATAACGACCATGCCAGGTTCCATAACGATACCAAATGTCCGTACGACGACAAGTGAGGTCGCAGGGAGGGAGAGCAAGAGCAACGAGAGAGCATTGTGTTCACGGAGGACACCCCTATCTGTCCTGCCCTTGCTCATCCACCCACGAAACAAGGTGTTCCTCTCCGCCAGACCTCACTTTGTTCAGAGCAGAACGTTACAGATGGATCGAAGAAGGACACGCCGAAATTGGAATGTATGAATACAAACAAATGACTATGGACTGTTTTCCAATGGCCATGGATGGTGTGGAGCCGAGACACTTGGCAGGAACTCTGGGCAAGAGAGCTCCGCTGAGAGGGGGAGGTGGGGCGTGGGTGGGATGGGGTGGGGGGGTACTTTTTATTGGAAATATGCCCAAAGAACTGGGAAAGTCATGGCTCATATGGACGTGTCCTCGGGCCTCCCCTGTCCCTTTATTGCTCCGTGGTATTGCTTGGGGAAAAGGGATTTCTGGGTCGACTCACCCATGTTAGCCTGCGCTCGAGGATGCAGATGGGTTTTATGGGAAGGTGGAAGATTGGCTCATAAAGAAAGAGTCGACTTCAAGGAGCTCTCCGTTGCTCGAGTCACCTTTGGTTGAGTCTTGGAGTGGAGGAA
>JAPMUY010009373.1:80000-84081 GCA_026901105.3 Galaxias olidus
CGTCCCACGTCCCACCCTCCTTCCAGCCTGCCAGACAGTTATGAGGCCACGGAGAGCCAGGCACACGTCTCAAACCACTTGTAAGCTGGGGGGGGGGCGGGGATAAACGTCTGTCACGGGGAAAAAAGGCCCCCTTACTGTCACGACGGCTTTTTACCAAACCAAACAAGCCCCCGAGCCTGAGAGCCCTCCAGACCGTATCTAATTCAGCCTGGAGGCCTCTCCACAGGCCCATGAGGAGAGGACCAGGACGGGAGGGGGGGGGGGGACGACCCACCGCCCTCCAATCCAACGGCCACTCGTCCTCTATGATGCCCTACAAACAGCACAACTAGTGCCCGATTTGTTTCGTAAACCCAAAACAGCAGAATATCCTTCCCAGACGTTGCCGGGGCGCTGCTAACCGAGGGCCCTGTCCTCCCTGCTCTGGTGGGCTGCACCACGGGTTGGTGCTCCTTTCCAGGTGCCCCCTTTTTTGTCAGCGCCGGAACAGTTCAGGCCAGATATTCTGCAGCAAAGGACTGTTTTATCTGTCCTGTGAGCCCTGGCAGGGTAGTTAACCCCGGCTGATTGCAGAGATTTGACACGGGGCTTATCGGCCCACTCCTATGACACAAAGCTCGCCTGTCAGCGTCCCACACACACACACACACACCACTGGACCGTTTCATCTCCCGTGTAGACTCTCGCGGAGCCCTTTCTCTGCTGGCCCCATGTGTAGGCCGACGTGGGTGCCAGATGGAAGTGACCCTGGCGACCCCTGCTCTGTCACGGCCGGTGCATAGCGACGGTGCCATGGCGGCGCTCACAGAGGCTGGCGAGCGCCGGGTTAAAAGGCGCCATGCTCTGCTCTTCGTCATCTTTGCACGCAGGGGAAGAGCGACATTAAGTGCACACACGCACACACACACACACACACAGGAGTGTTCTGTTGAATCTCTCCTCCAGACAATGTGGGTTCTATTAGTGAAAGGCGAGTCATGTTCTATTGCGTGCTCCTCCACGCTCCCCGGTCTGCACTCTACATGTGATACGGGAGAGGTATACATGGACACGTCTTGACGGAGACATCACACCCGTAATTACATGTGTCCACTTGAGAGGAATAATGGCTGTGTCTGAGTCAGTGCGAGTGAGTGCAATTGAGTGTGAGTATGTATCTCAATGTGTGTGTGTGTGTGTGTGTGTGTGTGCGTGTGTGTGTCTGTGTGTGTGTGTGTGTGTGTCTAAAAGCTTGTCTATACATATGTGCTTTAGGTGTGTGTGTGTGTGTGTGTGTGTGTAAAAGCTTTTCTATTCGTGCCTATCTTAGGTTTGTGTGTTCTAGCCACCACTTGTGCCTCCATAGTGTGTGTGTGTGTGTGTGTGTGTGTGTGTGTGTGTGTGTGTGTGTGTGTGTGTGTGTGTGTGTGTGTGTGTGTGTGTGTGTGTGTGTGTGTGTGTGTGTGTGTGTGCTTGCGTGCGCGCGCGCGCGTGCGTGCGTGCGTGTGTGTGTGTGCGCGTTGTGAAGAGCCCCAGAGCAGCAGACACTCCGTCCTAGTATCACTCATACCTCCTGTCTGTATGGCTTCACACAGGATGCCTGATCACCAGAGGCCCATATGGTCCCCATCCATCCCAGAGCTCGTTGAGGCTGGGGCTTGGTCTGACAGTGGCTGGGAGGCTGGGGAGCTGTCTCCCACACCTTATGATGAGCACGCATTATGCCGGGCAAACTTCGTCTCCGCTTAGGCCAAACTTTATTTTTATTTTTAAAAACATTGAGGTTTTTGAGGATTTTCCCCCTGCGCGTTCAGTTTCTCTTAGAGGATCTTTGAAATTATCTTAAGATGGGTCTGCTTGAAATGTGTTTACCTTGTTGGATAAATGGTGTGTGAAGAATTGCAATATTGAATTTTTTATTTTATATTTTTATATTTGTTGTTATTTGGGAACTAAAGAGTTATACAGTCAGTCCATTCTCTCTTCGACGTCGACTGATTCAAGCGTTCACGTTTTTCTTCACAGTTTCATGTTTGCCCATAATACTCACTGGGTTTATCGTCCGGCCTGAAACGGATAAAAAAAAACAACGTCCCATTATTCTGCTAAGACATTCCGAAAACGCTCCGAGAGCGTCTCCGGCTCCAGCGCACCGCTGTGACGTCGTACTCCACATGGCTGGCAGATCGCGAGACGCGCTCGGGGTCACTCCAATATCGCCGTGGCCTCTTCTCCCCCAAACGTCCTTTCGGTGTTCCCTCTTCCTGTCCCTGCGCCGAGGGACCCCGCAAGGCGCCGCGCAAAACCGCCGCTCTCAAATGGCTTTTGATTTGTGAACGGCGAGCGTCAAGCGGCGCTGTGATTGGGCGTTTCATCTCCCGTTTCATCTCCCGTGTAGACTCTCGCGGAGCCCTTTCTCTGCTGGCCCCATGTGTAGGCCGACGTGGGTGCCAGATGGAAGTGACCCTGGCGACCCCTGCTCTGTCACGGCCGGTGCATAGACGGTGCCATGGCGGCGCTCACAGAGGCTGGCGAGCGCCGGGTTAAAAGGCGCCATGCTCTGCTCTTCGTCATCTTTGCACGCAGGGGAAGAGCGACATGAAGTGCACGCACGCACGCACGCACACACACACACACACACACACACACACACACACACACACACACACACACACACAGGAGTGTTCTGTTGAATCTCTCCTCCAGACACTGTGGGTTCTATTAGTGAAAGGCGAGTCATGTTCTATTGCGTGCTCCTCCACGCTCCCGGTCTGCACTCTACATGTGATACGGGAGAGGTATACATGGACACGTCTTGACGGAGACATCACACCCGTAATTACATGTGTCCACTTGAGAGGAATAATGGCTGTGTCTGAGTCAGTGCGAGTGAGTGCAATTGAGTGTGAGTATGTATCTCAATGTGTGTGTGTGTGTGTGTAGTGTGCGTGTGTGTGTGTGTGTGTGTGTGTGTGTGTGTGTGTCTAAAAGCTTGTCTATACATATGTGCTTTAGGTGTGTGTGTGTGTGTGTGTGTGTGTGTGTGTGTAAAAGCTTTTCTATTCGTGCCTATCTTAGGTTTGTGTGTTCTAGCCACCACTTGTGCCTCCATAGTGTGTGTGTGTGTGTGTGTGTGTGTGTGTGTGTGTGTGTGTGTGTGTGTGTGTGTGTGTGTGTGTGTGTGTGTGTGTGTGTGTGTGTGTGTGAGTGTGTGTGTGTGCTTGCGCGCGCGCGCGCGTGCGTGCGTGCGTGTGTGTGTGTGCGCGTTGTGAAGAGCCCCAGAGCAGCAGACACTCCGTCCTAGTATCACTCATACCTCCTGTCTGCTTATGGCTTCACACAGGATGCCTGATCACCAGAGGCCCATATGGTCCCCATCCATCCCAGAGCTCGTTGAGGCTGGGGCTTGGTCTGACAGTGGCTGGGAGGCTGGGGAGCTGTCTCCCCACACCTTATGATGAGCACGCATTATGCCGGGCAAACTTCGTCTCCGCTTAGGCCAAACTTTATTTTTATTTTTAAAAACATTGAGGTTTTTGAGGATTTTCCCCCCTGCGCGTTCAGTTTCTCTTAGAGGATCTTTGAAATTATCTTAAGATGGGTCTGCTTGAAATGTGTTTACCTTGTTGGATAAATGGTGTGTGAAGAATTGGAATATTGAATTTTTTATTTTATATTTTTTTATATTTGTTGTTATTTGGGAACTAAAGAGTTATACAGTCAGTCCATTCTCTCTTCGACGTCGACTGATTCAAGCGTTCACGTTTTTTTTCACAGTTTCATGTTTGCCCATAATACTCACTGGCTTTATCGTCCGGCCTGAAACGGATAAAAAAAAACAACGTCCCATTATTCTGCTAAGACATTCCGAAAACGCTCCGAGAGCGTCTCCGGCTCCAGCGCACCGCTGTGACGTCGTACTCCACATGGCTGGCAGATCGCGAGACGCGCTCGGGGTCACTCCAATATCGCCGTGGCCTCTTCTCCCCCAAACGTCCTTTCGGTGTTCCCTCTTCCTGTCCCTGCGCCGAAAGGGACCCCGCAAGGCGCCGCGCAAAACCGCCGCTCTCAAATGGCTTTTGATTTGTGAACGGCGAGC
>JAPMUY010009375.1:0-81885 GCA_026901105.3 Galaxias olidus
GTATATAAGGGTATAACATCTCGAGTATGTATATAAGGGTATAACATCTTTGTCGAGTATGTGCACACCTTTTTCAGTGGCTGGATGTGGATGTCCTCAGGGGCCAAGAGGAGAATGGTGCCCAAGGTACGGGCGTTCATCTTGGCCACAGGGATGGTGAAGACCAAAAGCCAGGCCAGCAGGCAGGCCAGACAGTGGGCCACAACCAACAGAGGGTAGCCCAGGAGCAGCCACACGTATGTGCTGACACGGTGCTGGAACAACCATAGCCATTTGCAAGGAAAAAAAGACACATTTTCTTCGTAATCTGAAAATTACTGAATTCCCCAGTAACATATGTTATTAATATACCCAGTTACTTTTTGTAACTAAAAGTAAAGCCCATTCATATCCTATATATTTTATCTTGGATCTATTTTTCAACTGGGCTCGCTCCAGAAAAACATAAGCAAACAAATATAAACATTCATCTACAAATATAATTACAAAATTATTAAAGCATTGAATGAAAACAATTTAGATTAAATTATTATACTAAATTATATACTAGACTATTCTGATAAAATATATTTTTTTAAATCATAACATACGATTGTCCAGCTCCAATTTTAGGAGCCATGACCTGGCAAATGGTTAGGAACCTTACATGTTGCTTTCAGCTTTAATATTATTTTATTATCATCAATCTGAATTCCGTTCAGAGTTCAACTCAGGGTCTTACTACAGCGATTTGTGATGTTCTCTTAAAGACCTCTCCACTGAAAATCAAGTTAACATTATTAACATGTCCTTGACTACAAGACATATCAGAAGCCAAATAAGCAGCCAACCCCATGGCTGAGCATTTCTGCTTTGAAACAGCAGTGCACCAAGGACAGTCTCAAACGGGAGAGTTCAGACAAGCCAGATTTCTGGCGTCACAAATTTTTAAGTAACCAATCCCGTTCATGGGCGGGGTGACTCTACATATCATTAAGTGCACCTGCTTCAGCATTGCTATCCAGAGGAGAAGGGGACGACTCAGATCAGGAATTTTTAATTAGGCAGAAGGAGAATAGAATTTTTGGGGGATTTTAACAAGTTAATTGAACATATTTTGCAGAAAAAACATCAGACATGATTTATACGTTTAAGCAGAATATTTTAAATGTTTTATAAAATGACTGGAGGTGGACTTTAAACATTTATTTAGTTCCGCTGGAAATCCTCCCCAAATGAAGGTCCATAAAGAAGTTCTGGAAAACTGAAACCAGTTTGCACGTAAGCTTGACAAACAGAGGAGGCTGAGAAGTAAATTACAGTTTCATCAGCAAATCAAATGAATCATCAATTACATTATTAATCAGACCCAGTGTTAATTATGTACATCACGAAACGCATTCTGGATGCATCAGTCTAAAATGTCAAGGGCTTTCGACAATTCAATAAATAGAGTCACATACTTGAATGGACATCTAAAGAGCAGCTGTGTCAATAACAACCAGTAAGGCTGCAGAGAGTATGCTCCATGTCATTATATCAAGTCAAATTAAGATTTCTCACCCAGTAACACAATCGCTTTTCTGTCTGGATTCCCTGCATCAATGGAACCTCAATACGGAGGGTGGGGGTGGGGTTGGGTTTCAAGAGCGGTGTGGTTTCTGTCTGCACGCTGAGGTCTTTGTTCTCTTCAGACCCTACCTCCTCCAGGATGGCCTCACAGTTCGGGAACTTCATACAACACCTTCGCACCAAGTTACTGGTCTGAACAGCCATACACCACAGGAAGAGAGACAGAGATTCAGAGTATACATTTTTTTTAAAGTTTATGAATATTTTTTATCGTTTGTCTGTTATTACCTTTTGTATTGACTTTCCAAATGGCCAGATGAAGTAGCAAGTTAACTTCCAGCACAGTTTTCCTGAAAAAGGGTTTACATACTCAATGTTTGAAGGCAGAACTCAAAAGCTGTGACAAGAGATTTTTTCTCAAAACCCATACCATATGGTGCTCCAATGATTGTAAAAAACATCAAGGTACTAATCAAGAGGTAGATGAGAGAGATCCACCATCCGAACAAAAAAACGTAAGCTATGTTAGCCCAAGTGACCAAAGAACCTGAAAAAAAGCAGAAAATGTACATGTCGCTACTGTTTCTTTCCATTTCTATATATAAGGCATATTTTACTTGAAATTTTGAACCAAAATCTAAAAAACAAAATGAATAATGTTGTACAATTCAGACATGATCCTTTTCAGACATCTGCTGTACTTAAGTAATCATGTAATTTACTATAGGGAATTAAGTGAAGAGGAAAGACAAGTGGAAAAACCTGCTTGGGTCTTGATGAAGTTGAGATCAGAGTAGAGCTCTCGTACAGCGTCTGATCGATCCTCCATGGGCCTCTCAGTCACATGACTCTTCCATTTTCTAAAGCCAAACTATAAAACAACAATCTGAATATGCATTCAATATTACAAACAAACAGGTATGCTCCTCCACAAACCAAACTATGAAACAACAGCAATCTGAAATATAACTGCAGGCAGTGATAGCGGTGGCCGGCTATGAAAAAATTATTACAGGAAAGAAAGAACAAATCCGGAAGGAATGGTCATAGAACTCTCAGCAAATGGAGGAGGTTGCACACCCACCAACCTACATAACCTTCAGTATCCTAGCTAGCAAAATTAGACTGTTAAAGACGTTTTTTGTCAATTAGTTCTAAGGCCTCAAATAGTTCACATGAACTTATTTGAACGAGTAGATCCAATAATAAGACTGAACAGCATCAGTGACTTGGGCAAATTAGAGAGAACCACGTTTGTTCACCTATTTATTTACTATCATTCCAGCAAACAGACTGCATACGGAACACACGAGACATGCTCTGACCTTATTCACAGACACACCATACACAGTCACGGTGTCACATCTAACAAAAGTACAAACCGATATCTGCGTTTACAGCACTTCTTAACTCTTTACATAAACATGATAACAAGGAAGCATAAACATGATTACAAGGAAACATAAAGAACGCTGTCAACAATAAAAAGTGTTACTCGCCAGGCATGCTGGGAGTTACAACCAACGCTACATTACGTCATGTTTCTTCAAGTACAAAGATGTCTGCCTTTCACGGATGTGACCCTCAGCTCCAAAATAAATTTTGTAATCCAGCTAACAATTCTAAGAATGTATAAACCTCTCTTTGTCTGATATGACAAATATCTGCTTCGCAATGTCGATTTGACACCTCATCCCATAATCGTTATAAAAGGCTACAGATTTACACTGCAACGTCGCTATTGCACGAATCTCATACAACAAAAATCACATTGTAACAGCTTGCCACGTTGCTATGCATCCTTTGGAAATTGCAATCAGAGTGTGACAATGTTTGAACCAGGTTACTCAACAAAGACGCTCTCAGTCACGGTTGCAAGAAAATTCCCGCCCACTGCCACATGAGGGCAGATCCGACACTGTGTCCACTGCTATGTGGGTAAAAAAAAGACTACTAGTGGCGTTAAAACAAGTTGCGTTAACACATTAATATAAATATGCGTTAACGCGCTAATACTTGCTACTACTGCTTAATAACTTAGAGAAATGCATTTTGGTGCAGTGTGAGCTCAATTATGACTGTATCGCCAAGCTTGGTTGTGTGCAAAGTAGACCATCTGAGGATGATATACAGCGATTTAGAGGTAAATTGGTTTAATGATTCAGAGGAGTTAGTTCAAATCCAACCAATAAACGACTTAACTTGGCTATTTATAAAAAAGGCACTTTTCAAGGTACATTTTTTAAAACTTTAAATCGTGATCATAATACTGTACAAATATTGTATAGAAGTATGATAGAAATTGGTCCAATATTGAAGCAGTCAAATTGAAATGTACAGTACTGTTTACAGTAATACATTTTTATTTTGGTGTAATTTGGTTGTACGGTCTTGGAGGAGTTGTTTAAAATAGTTCAAGTGTCAAAGTGTCAAATCCAACCAAAAAACTACTAAACTCAGATATTTATAAAAAATGTAGTTTTGTAGATAGAGTTCTGAAATTTGAAATGCTTCATGATATCGGTCTTTGGATCTTTATCCATTTCTTGAACGTAGATTGTTTAATGAACCAGTGAAATATGACAAAGTGAATGTACAGTGGTTTTTACAGTAATACATTTTGATGTGCTGTGGACTCAGTTTTTGAGAAATCAACAAGATATTCAACACAGTTAATGTTGAGAGTCGGAAGATGATATCCTGAAACTTTGATGTGATTTGTATTTATGGTTTTGGACTTATACACTTTGTTTGTTTTTTTCAACTGGTGGTCTGCTCAAAGTGATGGACTTCATAATTTGTAATGGGTGCCAGCATATGAAAGTTTTATCTCACTGCAAGGGACAAGTTCTGAAATTTTCAGAGCTGTAACCCTAATGGTCAATTTTTTATGATTTCTTTAACACTTGGAACTGTGAACTGCAGCTATAACGCCACCAACAGGAAAAATGAGACGGCATGGCATGGGTTGTAGTTGTGAGAGGACTTAGACATGTGTGCCAAATTTGGTGCATTTTTAACCATGGGAAGTAGGATTTCTGGGGGGAATAATAATAACTAGAAATGCATTTCCCTGCGCAAATGCGATGTGATGTATCGCAGTTATTCGACTGACCGCCTTAGCGCGCAGAACCTACCCCTGCAGCACAAGCGGACTGCTGTCCAAACCCTGCTTGTTGACAAGGGGGCTTATTGCCGCTAGATCGGTAGTGCTTCTTCATCATAATATAATGGTGGACACATGACGATGAAGTACTACCGTTTGATTTTATTTTCAACAAGGTCAGGCTTTCACCGACCATGCTTTAATGTGTTCAAAAAGTATGCATTTAGTTCAGAACAGGGTAGCGCATGAGCAGTAATTTCTCCCTGTCAAAATGGGCTACCTCATACTTTTCAATTGAGGTAGCCCATTTTTGAGGGGAGGCTCAATTTTCAGTTGTATTTGATATGTGCTACAGGGAAGCCCACCTAGTTGCCGTCTCAGCACGGTGGCTCAGTGGGTAGCACTTGTCTCACAGCAAGAATGTCCTGGGTTCAATCCCCACCTGGCCCAAGGGCCTTTCTGTGTGGAGTTTGCATGTTCTCCCCGTGTTTGCGTAGGTTTCCTCCGGGTACTCCGGTTTCCTCCCACATTCCAAAAACATGCAGGTTAATTGGTAACTCTAAATTGCCCGAGAGTGTGAATGTGAGTGTGAGTTGTTGTCTGTCCCTATGTGTCGGCCCTGTGATAGACTGGAGACCTGTCCAGGGTGTACCCCGCCTTTCGCCCTGTGTCGGCTGGGATAGGCTCCGGCCCCCCCACGACCCTGTCAAGGATAAGCGGTATAGTTAATGGATGGATGGATGGATGGAAGTTGCCGTCTCAAGGCATTGATTGTTTTACTTTTTAAAGATTCACTTAATATAAAATCCCCTTGCCTTCTTGCATCTTTCTTATTTGATGTTGATTTTTTTCCTGCTCTGAGTCTGCGTATGTCTGCGCAATTTGTAGCAAATACAGTATAATTTGATCAAGCTAACGCGTAACCTTGTGAGAGCTCCAAATCTGTCAAGGTAATGGTAAATATATATTAGGCTATGATTGATTCGATAGCATTAGAAAAACTTAACGTTACGTGTCATAGTGCCTGCTCAGGCTTTGGAAGCAGTGACACTCACCTCAGAGCGGTGCTGCTAACTTCATCCTTCAGTTTAGCTAGACTGCATTGCATAAGCTAGTTACGGTTAACATCAGCCACTGCCTTCTAGTTGCGTAGGCCAGGCCCCGCGTTTAGTCTACTGTTCAAGTGGTTGCTTAATTATGTGTAGAAGTGTGCATATAAACCAGAGCCATTTATGTTAATTCCCCTTAGGAGTCAGGGCTAAAACATTGCCGAAGATTTGACTAAAATGAAAACTTACTAACACTGACTAAATCTTAACTATAACGAAACAAAATGAAATGACCAAAATTTGACTTAAACGCAACTACAATTTTCAGTAAGGACGAAGACGAAAACAAAATGAAAAATGCTTGTCAAAATTAACACTGAGTCCGTGGCATTCGAACTGACATTTTGGCGTTGCAATGGAAGCGAAATACAGGTGTTTAAGTGCCGGGAAATGGGGCTAATATTATTATTATAATAATAACGAAACTTAAGGATAACAGTATTGCGTCTTACGAGGCAATCACTTAAAAACCAGACGGAGTCAGTCATTGCTGCAAGCCAATGCTGCAAGCCAAGACAGTCAGTATAGCTTAACATAACAACTTACAATTACATAAAATCGACGCTAGATGGCGGCAAAAGACCGTGAAAACTCTCTCCGCCAAAAACCGATTAAAAATAATAATTAAAAATATAAAACGTTAACCGATCAGTTAGCTGTATGTTATTTCAACTGACTGCAATACCCAAGACATGTGGGCACTGGAATGAAATCGATTGGGTCAAAACTGCGGGCATAGATAGGCGCTAAAATAGGCCTAATAATAATAATAATAATAATAATAATAATAATAATACCGGACCCGACCCCGGACAAAGCGGATGACGATGATGATGATAATAATAATAACTTTCCGGTAACATCACTGACGATGCATCACATAATAATAATAATACTAACGATTACAATAGTTGCCCGGCTGTACCAGCCGGCCACCTAATTAGGGATGGGCACAATTATTCGAATATTCGAAATGTTGTGGGTATTCGAATATAGCTGCAGTTATTTATATTTTTGCCTAAAGTTAATTTAAATATTATTCATTAGCGATTTTGATTACATACGGTTTATAACGTGTACACCAATGCCATTGAAATATGTAAAAAGCTGAAAGAAAAAGCACAATTTCAATGCATCAGATTGAAATTGATGAATGATTGAAATGCTCTATGCTAGTGCGCTGGATCGCCGATACAAACACATGCGCTTTATAGAGCCGACTCTCCGCCCAGAGATCAAAGAAAATCTGTCCAAATGTGTCAGAGAGTAAGAAATGTTCAGAAATTGGAAGAGGAATATGTTTATTTAGCGAAGGCCAGATCACGGAAGCCCTTCAGGCTACATTACAAGTGCGCTATAGCGAGAGAGAAAAAATTTATAAAATTATATATATTTACAATTTTTTTCATATAATCTTTTTATTTCGGTTAATCAATTAACCGAAATATTTTTGATAGAATATTAGAATAGTGATATGGCCTAAAATGCCCATCCCTAATCTGAATATACATTCAATATTACAAACAAACAGGTATGCTCCTCCACAAACCAAACTATGAAACAACAACAATCTGAATAGATATTCAATATTACAAATAAACAGGTATGCTCCTCCACACATTTATTATATAACCAATGAAACGGGAACCACTGGACCGTTCATGTTCACAGTGCATCACATCGTGCAAGCGCACAATTTTAAAATAGTTTTGGGTTGGTAGGTATTGTATTAAAAGTTTCAATTAGATCCATCTTGGCCATTATCCTTTTCCATGGCGAAATAAAAAGGTTATTTATTGAACTTTGAACCTTTTCCTACAATACAGTGCATCCGGAAAGTATGCATACCCCTTCACTTTTTCCACATTTTATTATGTTACAGTCTAATTTCAAAATGGATTAAATAAGAAAAAATTCTCAACATTCTACATACAATAACGCATAATGACCAAGTGAAAAAAGTTTTTGAATTTTTGCAAATGTATTAAAAATAAAAAAATTAAATATCACATGTACATAAGTATTCACACCCTTTGCTGTGACACTCAAATTTGAGCTCAGGTGCATTCCGTTTCCACTGATCATCCTTGAGATAGTTCTACCACTTGATTGGAGTCCACCTGTGGTAAATTCAATTGATTGGACATGAGTTGGAAAGACACACACCTGTTTATATAAGGTCCCACAGTTGACAGTGCATGTCAGAGCACAAACCAAGTTATGAAGTCCAAGGAATTGTCTGTAGACCTCAGAGACAGGATTGTATCGAGGCACAGATCTGGGGAAGGGTACAAAAAAATGTCTGCTGCATTGAAGGTCCCAACGAGCACTGTGGTCTCCATCATTCGCAAATGGAAGACGTTTGGAACCACCGGGACTCTTCCTAGAGCTGGCCGCCCGGCCAAACTGATCAATCGGGGGAGAAGGGCCTTGGTCAGGGAGGTGACCAAGAACCCTATGGTCACTCTGACAGAGCTCCAGTGTTCCTCTGTGGAGATGGGAGAACCTTCCAGAAGGACAACCATCTCTGCTGCACTCCACCAATCAGGCCTTTATGGTAGAGTGACCAGATGGAAGCCACTCCTCAGTAAAAGGCACATGACAGTCCGCGTGGAGTTTGCCAAAAGGCCCCTAAAGGACTCTCAGACCATGAGAAACAAAATTCTCTGGTCTGATAACACCAAGATTGAACTCTTTGGCCTGAATGCCAAGCGTCATGTCTGGAGGAAACCAGGCACTGCTCATCATCTGGCCAATACCATCCCTACAATGAAGCATGGTGGTGGCAGCATCATGCTGTGGGGGTGTTTTTCAGCAGCAGGAACTGTGAGACTAGTCAGGATCAAGGGAAAGATGAATGCAGCAATGTACAGAGAGATCCTTGATGAAAACCTTCTCCAAGCATTCTGGACCTCACACTGGGGCAAAGGTTGACCTTCCAACAGGACAATGACCCTAAGCACACAGTCAAGATAAAAAAGGAGTGGCTTTTGGACAAGTCTGTGAATGTCCTTGAGTGGCCCAGCCAGAGCCCAGACTTGAACCCAATTGAACATCTTCGGAAAGATCTGAAAATGCCTGTGCACCGACGCTTCCCATCCAACCTGATGGAGCTTGAGACGATCTGCAAAGAAGAATTGGAGAAACTGCCCCAAAATAGGTGTGGCAAGCTTCTAGCATCATACTCAAGAAGTCTTGAGGCTGTAATTGCTGCCAAAGGTGCTTCAACAATGTATTGAGTAAAGGGTGTGAATGCTTATGTACGTGATATTTTATTTTTAATATATTTGCAAAAAATTCTAAAACACTATATTCACTTTGTCATTATGCGGTATTGTATGTAGAATGTTAAGGAATTTTTTTTATTTAATCCATTTTGGAATTAGGCTGTAACATAATAAAATGTGGAAAAAGTGAAGGGGTTTGAATACTTTCCGGATGCACTGTATACAGAAACTCTGCTGGGTCGACTTCAGAGACAAACAGACATAATCATTCTCAGACCGTGTATTCTGGAGATAAACTCACCTTGTAGTTGTTAGCCTGTTTGTTAGCCTCCACTTCATTCTCAGCTCGGATGGTTGTCTTCGGGGTGCTATCCTGCCAACCCTCTTCAACATACTGGGACGACGTCAACTTTCCTGATGGACCAGATAGCCCTCCTGCATTCAAAGGAACAACTACTACTACACACAGACTGGTTCCAGAAGAAAATGTATTTTACATAATAAGACAACACAGCCAGCAAACAGCCACAGGTCACAACATAATACTATCCTCACCTCTGTGTATAGCAAGACATTTCGGGGTGTACTGATAGAAGTGTTGATTGGAGGCATCAAGCGAGCAGGTCTCAGCCACCACCAGGTCAGGGCGGTGGTGGCTGATGCATAGTCTATCACAACAAGACCATTGCCCTTGAAACTCTTTGTGCAGGTCCTGTCCCGTATTGGTCTCTAGAAACAGCATCATAAAAAAAGCTTCAAACAAGATGAGAACAAATGTATGCTCTAATACACACCTAAAAACTGTGTCAGTGGATGGCAATAAAGGCTAAGACGAAATATGTACAAAGACAAAATGGCATTTAAGCTTCTATTTATTTCTGCAGGTACTAAAAGGATAAAGACTTGTAAAGCTAGTGAACCAAGCCCCTAACCACATAAATAATAAACGTATGGGCTTCCCTAGTGAAACAAGGACTTTACCATATTCCTAAACGTATGAGCTTCCCTAGTGAACCAAGGACCAAACCAGATTACTAAACATATGGGCTTCCCTGGTGAGTCCACCATGGGAAAGGGTGTGACTAACAACAAACTCCTGATGGTCACATGCAACCCTCTATCCCCATCATAGCGAAGGGGACCTGGTGTGTCTGATCCCAATTTCCATGGTGTCATCCCCGAGCTGCTGGTATTGTGCAGCAGCTTGAAGCGGTCTAGACATTAAGTCTATTTTTACTAAAGCGTTGGAAAGAAGAACAGATGCTTGTTCGATAATAACCAATATGCCAATTTTCATTTTGGCAAGAATGAAAGGAAAATGCATATGAACACAAACATTTTGGAACAGTATCTCAAACAGACATCCTAAACTTTCTTCCTTTCTGGGATATCTCTACAGCAAGTGATGATCATTATGAGGCCATCACAGAAGGTCAAGGCAAACCAGTGAGGGCCTGTGTACATGGTTTACTGACATGACATACAAAGTAAAACGTATATAACATAATTCAAATGCATGAGGTGGAAAATGGACGGGCGTTTCAAAAAATGATAATACACAGCTGTGGTATGCTGATTTTATATGTAAAAGCTGACAATTTATAGGACCAAGTTGACTCAAAATCTAAGGGCATAAGCGCCTCTCTTTTTTATTGTTATCCTGATATGATTTAACATTAGGCTTTAGCCTATGATTGTAAGGTTTCAATCGACAACAGAAACTTATCTGGTTAAAAAACGATGTACAAATGGGTACATATGAGAACTTTCTTAAATTTTAAGACAAAGGAACATGCTAAAACTATGTTTAGACAAGACGATAAATATATCTTATCACACAATTAAGAATATGGAAATTCAACATGTGATTAAATTGAAGTTAACAAAACAGAAAGAACATGCTAATTAAAATCAATCGATAAGAGCTATTGCTTAAAAGTCGCTTTATACAATTTTGCTAAACCAGGAGAGCTGAATCGTAGTAAATCAACGTATGTCAAGAATAGATCGATACCGGATATATTTTTTTCTCACCTGTACTGTCAACTGTAGACCTTCTTCGACGAGTCTCGCCCTCACCTGGATTTTTCACATGAGACATTTCTGTTGTGCGTTTGGTCCAGACCCTTCTGTACTCACCTAGGTTATCAACTCGTGCCAGTCCCTTTACACAACTTTACAACTTTTCGGTTAATAGCCTTTGCCGATCATCAATTGGTGGGAATTCTAAAATGCATTCTGGGAAGTGAAGTAATGGATTTAGCTGGTGAAAAAAGTAAGTTGATGGCTGGAACCTTTAACCCACGTGTAGTCCATTATGTACAGGAGAGACCAGGGGCAATTGTAACAATTTTTGTGTTTGAAGTCATTACTCAAAAACCTTTTCAACTTTTTGGATACAATTCTTTATGTAGGTAACTTGTATCTGTGCTCTATTTGTTGGCAGTCTTTAAATGTATTTACAAGCACTGTTAGAGTCACAATATAGATTAAAACAATACACAATACAAGTAAAATGTTACATCTGCCCCCACCGTGAAGGAGCGATTGTAACAGCATATGGGGGGGGGGGGCAATTGTAACACACAAAATAAAGTCATTAAAATATTTTCATACAATCGCTCCTTCACGTGGGGGCAGATGTAACATTTTACTTGTTACATTTTTATATATATACATATATATATATATATATATATATATATATATATATATATATATATATATATAAAAATGTAACAATCGATTGGCTATTGCACGTGGGTGACGATGGAGATATATATATATAACAATTCATTCCAGTTGAATTAATATTGTATAATTAATCATATAATTCTAGAAATATAACAACTATGTATCATCAATAACAAACAGAAACTGCATCACACAAAAAAAGGATTCCCCCCTCATCAACATTAAAAATTAAGTTTAGCTGACAACAAAATTAAGTGAGTCATAAACCATTACACCCAAAAACATCTCAACTTGATAATTCATAGAATTGCCAATACTCCAAACCTGCTAAATGTATCTCTAGAAAATAATGCAGACAAAAGCTGTAACCAAAAAACTGGAAAACGGACAAAATGGGAACATAATCGCATGGGAGTCAAAACTAATGAGGGAACTCTTATTCTCTTATCTTATTCTAATCATTATTTGAAGTGAGATATACAGGGCACATCTCAGTTGCTTTCACAGTTGTGGCTCAAATTGTATGTGTTCCCATCTGTGCAAAAGACTTAACCACTGGACCGTGCTACAGAATAGAAAATATAATGGCACCCCCTGGAGCCAGACCCAGGGGGGATGCTCGCCGGCGAGTGTTTAGTGGCCGGGCCTTGACCCATGGAGCCGCCGCCCTGTGGGCCCACCAGCTGCAGGGATAGGCGTCGGGGTCGGGTGCAATGCCAACCGGGTGGCAGGCACAGGCGGGGACCTGGGTGTGCTGACCCCTGGCATCGTAGACTGGTTCTAGGGATGTGGAATGTCACCTCTCTGGTGGGAAAGAAACCGGAGCTAGTGCCGGGGGTGGAGCAGTACCAACTAGATATAGTTGGGCTCACCTCTAAGCATGGCACTGGGTCTGGAACCAAACTCCTGGAGAGGGGCTGGACTCTTTTCTTTTCCGGAGTTGCCCAGGGTGAGGGGCGCCGGGCAGGTGTGGGGATTCTCACAAGCCCCCGGCTGGGCGCCGCTGTGTTGGAGTTTTCCCCGGAGAACAAGAGGGTCGACTCCATGCGACTGCGAGTCGCTGAGGGGAAGGCTCTGACTGTTGTTTGTGCTTATGCACCAAATGGCAGTTCAGAGTATGCGGCCTTCTTGGAGGTACTGGGCGGGGTCCTGGAAAGGGTACCATCAAGAGACTGTAGTTCTGCTGGGGGACTTCAACGCTCACGTGGGTGACGATGGAGAAACCTGGAGGGGGGTGATTGGGAAGAATGGCCTGCCCGATCTGAACCCAAGTGGTGCTTTGTTACTAGACTTCTGTGCTAGTCATGGATTGTCCATAACGAACACCATGTTCGAGCATAGGGAGGTTCATACGTGTACTTGGTACTAGAACACCATAGACCGCAGATCGATGATCGACTTTGTGGTCGTATCGTCAGACCTGCGGCCGTACGTCTTGGACACTCGGGTAAAGAGAGGAGCTGAGCTGTCAACTGATCACTACCTGGTGGTGAGTTGGGTCAGATGGCGGGGGAGGCTGCCGGACAGGGTAAACCCAAACGTGTAGTGAGGGTAAATTGGGTACGTCTGGCTGAGGCCCCTGTCCGTGAGGTCTTCAGCTCCCACCTCCGGAAGAACTTCTCAGGCATTCCGGGGGAGGTTGGGAACATTGAATCCGAGTGGGCCATGTTCAAAACCTCCATTGTGGAAGCGGCTGCTAGGAGTTGTAGTCAGAAGGTTGTCGATGCCTGTCGTGGCAGCAACCGAAGAACCCGCTGGTGGACATCAGTGGTGAAGAAGGCTGTCAGACTGAAGGAGGCCTTTCGGGCTTGGTTGGCCCAGGGGTCTCCTGAAGCAGCAGACGGGTACCGGGCGGCCCGAATGGCTGCAGTTTCTGTAGTCAAAGAAGCAAAAACCCAGGTGTGGGAGGAGTTTGGGGAAGCTATGGAGAAGGACTTTCGTTTGGCCTCAAGGAAGTTCTGGCAAACCATTAGACAGCTCGGGGAGGGAAAGCAGGGCTTGGCCCAGGTTCTGTTGAGCAGGGTAGGAGAACTGTTGACCTGGACTGGGGATATTGTCGGGCGGTGGACGGAGTACTTTGAGGAACTCCTTAACCCTACCAACATGTCCACTGAGGAGGGGGCAGAGTTCGAAGACTCGAGGAAAGCCTCACCCATATCCCTGGCAGAGGTCACTGAGGTAGTTAGGAAGCTGCTCAGTGGCAAGGCGCCGGGTGTGGATAAGATTCACCCCGAGATGCTGAAGGCTCTGGACATTGTTGGGCTGTCTTGGTTGACACGCCTCTTCGTTGTCCCGTGAGGACAGGTACAGTACCATTGGAATGGCAAACCGGGGTGGTGGTTCCCATTCTTAAAAAAGGTGACCAGAGGGTGTGCTCCAATTATTGGGGTATCACACTTCTCACCCTACCTGGGAAAGCTTATGCCAGGGTGCTGGAAAGGACGCTCCGACCAATTGTCGAACCTCAGATCCAGGAGGAGCAATGCAGATTCCGTCCTGGTCGTGGAACAGTGAACCAACTCTTTACCCTTACGGGGCTGTTGGGGGGGGGGGGGGGGGGGTCATGGGAGTTTGCCCAACCAGTCTACATGTGTTTTGTGGACTTGGAGAAGGCCTACGATCGTGTCCCCCAGGAAGTCCTGTGGGGGTACTGCGGGAGTATGGGGTACCGGGGCCGTTGCTACGAGACATTCGGTCCCTAAATAACCGGAGTGAGAGCTGTGTCCGTATGCTTGGCACAAAATGAAATACGTTTTCAGTGGGCGTTGGACTCCGCCAGGGCTGCCCCTTGTCACCGATCCTGTTTGTGATTTTCATGGATAGGATCTCAAGGCGTAGCAGGGGACAGGAGTGTGTCTGGTTTGGGGGCCTCAGAATTGCTTCTCTGCTCTTTGCAGATGTGGTTCTAATGGCTTCTTCAGACCGTGACCTTCAGCACGCACTGGAGCGGTTTGCAGCCGAGTGTGAAACGGTCGGGATGAGAGTCAGCACCTACAAGTCTGAGGCCATGGTTCACTGCCAGAAAACGGTGGAGTGCTCTCTCTGAGTTGGGAGTGAGTGGCTGCCCCTAGCGAGGGAGTTAAAGTCTCTCGGGGTCTTGTTCACGAGTGAGGGAAAAATGGAACATGACAGGCGGATTGGTGCAGCGTCAGCAGTAATGCAGGCGTTGTACCAGACTGTCGTGGTGAAGAAGTAGCTGAGCCGAAAGGCGAAGCTCGCGATTTACCAGTCGGTCTATGTTCCGACCCTCACCTATGGTCATGAGCTTTGGGTAGTGACCAAAAGAATAAGGTGGTTCGGGCATTTGATTATAGTGCATCCTGGGCGCCTTCCTTTGGAGGTTTTACGGGCACGCCCTACTGGTAGGAGACACCGGGGTAGACCCAGAACACGCTGGAGAGATTATATATCTCATCTGGCCTGGGAACGCCTCGGGATCCCCCAAGAGGAGCTGGAAAACGTTGCTGGGGAGGAGGACGTCTGGACTACCCTGCTTAGCTTGCTGCCACCGCAACCCGGCTCTGGACAAGCGGCGGAAAATGGATGGATGGATGGCACACAAAACTGTTATTAGCTAAACTGAAATTAGCCAAAAAATATCTATTTAGATGTCGTTACTAAGCTGGACACCATTTTGATGGTAACGCAGCGTTACAATTGTCCCCAACCACACCACCACCCATGTCAAGCTACCCTGCTAGCTAGAAACAACACTATATAATATTTTACTAAGATATCAAAATGCTAGACAACAGAATGGTCATCAAAACTAGACAGTCAGGTCAAGACAGTATGAGGAAAATACTGTACATGAAAAAATTGCTTTCACACCACAAAAATGAGCCTTGTCATAAAAAACTTTGACAAGTATGTCGAGTAAGTATCAGTTTGTCCTTCGGCAGGCAGAGAGGGATCACCACAGAGTTTCATAAGTTTCATGGTTCTTTCTGATTTGAGATGTCACAATTGCTCCTTGTTACAATTGCCCCCGGTCTTCCATACTCACCTTGTCCTAAGGATAAAAAAATTACCCATCTTCACTAAACCAGAGGGAAAATGCTGCACATGCAAAACAACTTTTTAGTTTTGTCTGAGTTTAATCAGTAGCACACATGATCTCAATTTGACTCAAATGGACCAGGACATCAGCACTTGATTGAGACAGGGATGAGCCAAGTCATTGGAAAACACTACACACATTTTCATAAACACTTTGTGCAAGAATGAAAACTCTTCTGTTCAAAGTACAAAACATACCTGAAATTGACAACACTCAGCCACACACATGAATACACTTACACAGTTATTGAACAATAATCTGTCTGAGCCTTAGTGCCACAAATTGACCTCAGGTAAGCTCCCTTTTTTGTGATAACTTTGCACTTATAGAGGCAGTGAGAGCACTTTGGTGGACTATGTCATACCGTACATCATGGCCTGACAATGAGGGAGGCTGGGCAGAGAGACCACCCAACCTGAGTCGCTACACGGTAGCATCCATACGTAATACGGACCTTTAGACTGGAGAACAGGTATGTCTTACAGTAAATTTTGTACACTAGACTGTACCTATGTAATTGTTGCACATCATTCTGCATTACAGTACAATTCTATGCAGTCCTAGAATAGTAGGTATATGCTCCTCAGTGAACCAAAAAAATTGGTATAGTCCTGTGAAGTACATTTTTGAAAACAACATATCCAATTTCATACATCATATTTACATTTTCTACTGAACTGCCACAACCTCCTGAGGGTGAAAGGCAACGTCTGTCCACCCAAGAACAGCAGCTGGCTAATGTCAGTACATACAGTGTTGGCAAACAACACCATCCACCCCATCCCTTACAATCCCTTACATTACAATATTTTGTTCACCATTGCACTGTAATTAAAATTTTTGTAATCATCTTTGTTTCCGTGAGTTTAGAATAACATATTGTATTGATTACTGTACTGTAATAAAAATGTTCTTTGTGTATACAAAGTACTAAAGACAACAGTATAAAGCACATCAGTGTGTTGTTGCTGATTTGAATGGTTCATTCGGATGGTGCATGTGTGTATCATTTGGGACAAAATTATTAATCAAGTTTAATTTTTATATAGAAAATGAGATGTTTGGCTCTAAGTGTTGTATGTGGTTTGTGTTTAGAGTTTTGACATGGCAAGGCAAATTCCGTAACAAGTGTGTAAGCGATTGGAAAACAAAACTGCAATAAAACAAATATGTACACCTGTCACTTGGTGTACACCCTATTCCAGGTGTAGCATGTTTCTTTCAGCGTTGTTTAAGAGTCATAATGACTTAGCGTGATTTGATATATTTCACACCTGTAGGAGAGTGGGCAGAACAGGGAACATTGAATGCTCTTACTCTGCTATGTCAGCGCCAACAAGAGAGGGTTTTCACCTAGCAAACAAGTGGAGCAAACCAAAACTAGAAATGCATTTCCCTGCGCAAATGCGATGTGATGCATCGCAGTTATTCGAATGACCGCCTTAGCGCGTAGAACCTACCCCTGCAGCACAAGCGGACTGCGGTCCAAACCCTGTTTGTTGACAAGGGGCTTATTGCCGCTAGATCGGTAGTGCCTCTTCATCATAATATAATGATAATTGATTTTATTTTCAACAAGGTCAGGCTTTCACCGACAATGCTTTAATGTGTTCAAAAAGTATGCATTTAGTTCAGAACAGGGTAGCGCATGAGCAGTAATTTCTCCCTGTCAAAATGGGCTACCTCATACTTTTCAATTGAGGTAGCCCATTTGGAGGGGAGGCTCAATTTTCAGTTGTATTTTATATTTGCTACAGGGAAGCCCACCTAGTTGCCGTCTCAGCACGGTGGCTCAGTGGTTAGCACTGCTGTCTCAGCAAGAGCGTCCTGGGTTCAATCCCCACCTGGTCCAAGGGCCTTTCTGTGTGGAGTTTGCGTGGGTTTCCTTCGGGTATTCCGGTTTCCTCCCACGGTCCGGAACATGCAGGTTAATTGTTAACTCTAAATTGCCCGAGAGTGTGAGTTGTTGTCAGTCCCTATGTGTCGGCCCTGTGATAGACTGGTGACCTGTCCAAGCTGTCGGCTGGGATAGGCTCCGGCCCCCCCGCGACCCTGTCAAGGATTGGTTATAGCTAATGGAAGTTGCCATCTCAACACATTGATTGTTTTACTTTTTAACGATTCACCTAATACAAATTCCCCTTGCCTTCTTGCATCTTTCTTATTTGATGTTGATTTTTTCCTGCTCTGAGTCTGTGTATGTCCGCGCAATTTGTAGCAAATACAGTATAATTTGAACAAGCTAACGTGTAACCTTGTGAGAGCTCAAATCTACCAAGGTAACGGTAAATATGTATTAGGCTATATGATTAATTCGATCAGCCAAGGCAGCATGGTGGCTCAGTGGGTAGCACCGTTGCCTCACAGCCAGATGGTACTGGGTTCAATCCCCACCTGACCTAAGGGTCTATCTGTGTGGAGTTTGTGTGTTCTCCCCGTGTTTGCGTGGGTTTCCTCCGGGTTTTCCTCCCACAGTCCAAAAACATGCAGGTAAATTGGTGACTCTAAATTTTCCGTAGATGTGAGTGCGAGTTGTTGTCTGTCCCTATAGCTGTGATAGACTGGCGACCTGTCTTCCCCCCCCCCCCCCGCGACCCTGCATAGGATAAGCGGTATAGCTAATGGAAGTTACGGTTAACATCATAGTGCCTGCTCTGGCTTTGGAAGCAGTGACACTCACCTCAGAGCGGTGCTGCTAACTTCATCATTCAGTTTAGCTAGACTGCATTGCATAAACTAGTTACGGTTAACATCAGCCACTGCCTTCTAGTTGCGTAGGCCGGGCGCCGCGTTAAGCCTACTGTTCAAGTGTTTGCTTAATTATGTGTAGAATTGTGCATATAAACCAGAGCCATTTATGTTAATTCCCCTTAGGGGTCAGGACTAAAACAGTGCCGAAGATTTGACTCGAACGAAAACTTACTAACACTGACTAAATCTTAACTATAACGAAACAAAATGAAATGACCAAAATTTTACTTAAACGCAACCACAATTTTCAGTAAGGACGAAGACGAAAACAAAATGAAAAATGCTTGTCAAAATTAACACCGAGTCCGTGGCATTCGAACTGACATTTTGGCGTTGCAATGGAAGCGAAATGCAGGTGTTTAGGTGCCGGAAAATGGGGCTAATATTATTATTATTCTTATAACAATAATCCATCCATTAACTTTACCGCTTATCCTGTACAGGGTCATGGGGGGGGGGGGGGGGGGAAGGTTAATTGGTGACTCTAAATTGCCCGTAGAATGTGAATGTGAGTGTGAGTTATTGTCTGTCCCTATGTGTCGGCCCTGTGATAGACTGGCGACCTGTCCAGGGTGTACCCCGCCTCTCGCCCTGTGTCCGCTGGGATAGGCTCCAGCCGCCCCCGTGACCCTGTACAGGATAAGCGGTAAAGTTAAAAGATGGATCATCATCATCATAATAATATGACTTACCGGTAACAGTATGTGCTGCATCTGATGATGCATCACATAATAATAATAATAATAATAATAATAATAATATGACTTTCCGGTAACAGAATGTGCTGCATCTGACGATGCATCACATAATAACCCTTTCTATACAATAACTAATAGTTCAACATACTAAAGATTGTGTTGTACTTTCAATGTATTAAACAAACAAAAGAAATCGTTGCACATGTATGGATTTTATTGTCCCAGGCCAATGTACTTCTAAAATATAAACTCTGTGCTTTTTTTGCACATACACACAATTTACCTGTTTGCAATCTAGAGTAACAACATCACTCTGCTACACAGGCAATGCTTATACACTCCTGTAAAGCAAGCTAGCATCGGCATCTAATTTGAACGGGAGCGCACCAACATGTGAGCAGCTTATACCTGAGGAATACATTAATGTTGATCGTTATGAGGACAACCTCAACCTGTCCATACGCCCTGTGATGTAGGCTAATGTGTGTCCTCTGTGTCTTTTTTTCTCCTGTCCTGTGATGTAGGCTAATGTGTGTCCTCTGTATTCTGCTCTCCTGTCCTGTGATGTAGGCTAATGTGTGTCCCGTCTCTTCTTCTCTCCTGTCCTGTAATGTTCCCTGCCCTACACCTTTTATATAGTTGATTATTTTTGTCAATACAGCTTTAATTTGTTGCTGTCAAAACTGATATGACACAATATATTCACTCAGACCCAGGACGTATTTTTATTTAATCTAATAAAAGTGAGATGGATTTGCTTTAGAAAGTGTAAATAAGATGCAACTAAAATTAATAGTTCACTGTTTGACAGCTTAAGAACATGTCATCCAAAACCTTAAAAATCCAAATCTTTCTTCTTAACAAATTACTTTTTAATTTACAGTGGCTGTTATGGTTTCATATGGTGAACATTTTGTTTAGACACACAAAAACTGGAATACCATATTTTTTCATAGCAGTGTGTGTACATACAGTTTTCTAAATGGAAGTATTAATATAAATAATCTCCTAGAGTTGAAAATAGCACATTGAGCAGGTTACACGAAGACAAGCTAGTTAGCAGAATCAAAAGACTAGTAAGAAAAAGAGTTCAGCACCACCCTCCAACCCTTCAGCGTGTTTAAAATACGAATATTAGTTAATACATTTGGTTACAGCATATATACATTTAGAACATGACCTTCACATACAAAACATTTCCCTTTAGCTTAAGCCCTCTCTTTCGGAAAAATCAAACAAACTAATAAAATAAAGCTATACAAATAATGCTGTGTTGAAGATGACAAGAAACAAATGTCCCTAAAGGCTTACAATAATATGAGCCGAACAATACAGTATACCATAGGTTAAAGCAGTACAATCACAGTCTTTGAACAGTATGCTAAAGACAACATTTGTATGTACAAAAACATAATGGCAATTTTAGGTACTATCCTAAAAACAAATTTCAAACCAATTGTAGAAACAAAATATTAACTCAAAGCAATATATATATATATATATGATACTGTAAAAGTGTAAATGTAGAACCAAGCCAATCAAGAAAGGCCTTATGCTTTTTTCGTTATATATTCCAAATAAAAGACACTTGTCTGATTACACCGGGCAATAATACTACAATTAGCAGTTCATTGTGATGGAAAAGTAACTTCCTGGGTACTAAGTGTAATTCCAAGGTTGCCAAGCGACTCGTGCCAGTCCAGCTTTTACATGTTGTCCTCTGTCAGGCTCGCTGCACATGGTGGTGGCACGTTCACACACCGTTAACTGGACTGACATGTTTTTACCCAAATATGGCGTCGGAGCACATGCATTAATGGAATAGGTATCTACATAAAAGTCAAACCCCATAAAAGTCAGTACCTGGTCTTTTGATTGATTTTACAGGATGACTCCCTAGTCAGTACCTGGTCTTTAGCTCAGTTGATCAATGTCTTACCTTATGACTTCAAAAGGAAACATAATGGACCAGACCCAGTTTCAAATAATGTGAGATACATCGAGATACTTCAAAATCCTTATCAAAAGTCATCTGTGGTGTTTGGATATTATTTCAGAAAACGTAGCTGCCTCTTTTGCTTTAACATCACAGAGTAAATTGGACAGACGTAGAATATAAACTTGTATCTTGGTCTATATTTTCTTCATTGACTGCACAGAAAGTTTCCAGCACTTCTAGTTCACAGTCTGCAAAAAAATTAAAATAATAATAAAAACAGCCCATGATGAAGCTGGGCTTTCAGAAGTCAGAGTCAGCATCCATTAGCTCTGCCTCCATTAAATTGGTCCTGGAGTGGATAGGCCCAAGCCCCACCCTTCTGTCCACCTGGGCTTTCCCCATCTGGGTCGACCTACCAGAGCCACAGGTCAGAGCCTGCTCTGCGTTCCCATAACAGTGGTACGAACCACTGGGCTGCCAGGAGTTAGGTAATGGGCGTCCATCAGGTTTCCTGCTCCTCTGACTAGATGGGTGTGGAGCCAGGCTTGAGTAACTCTCCTGGAAGGGCAAAGGGTGAGAGGGTCTGAACTCTGGGTAGGAACCAGGTAAAACCTCCTCCTCCAGCTCTAGTTCCTGCCTGCGCATGTTGGCCACCAGGCTCTTTTGACCAGGCAGACGAGGCAGATGAGGCACCAAGCTAGGGCCAGGCTCTTGCACATAGTAGCCATGTTGGTCCACCATCTCCTCCATGGTACGCACTTCCTTCTTTCTTTTCTTCTTCTTCTTTTTCCTCTTCATCATCTCTGGGGAAATCTCAGCCTCCACTATCCACAACTGATTCCTTTCCTCTGGAGGAGGAACTTGGCAGAGAATAATAAAAAGAGCAAAAAAAAAAATCATTACACTTGTTTTATCTTTATGCATTCTTCAAGAAGGGGACACACGGATAAATTAAATGTCAGCCACAACACAACAATGTCATTCCTTGTGCCAAATGATTAATGGCATGACATAAAGTGAGACTTTTTATTTAATAAAAAAAAAAAGTCAAAGAATGATATTGATGTTTGCATAAGGTGGCTCAAATCCGTAAATTTTCTTTCGTGACAGCACAAATCACATGGAATCTGATCTTTTCGATTCGGATTTGGGCTGTTTTCATATGTCGTCCTAAATCCGATACAGGTCAGATTTTTTTTTTCAAATGCAACCTCAGTCTGAACAGTCATATTGGAATTAACGCGACTTTTACGTCACTTTAGATCTAGCGTGTTGCGTGAAACGTCAATGTTATTATTCTTTTGCACATGCGGGTCAGTTCAGGACCAGGACCAGTTCACACTGGAATCGGATATTGGTCAATTTAAAAAATGTAGTGTGTCGAACTCGTTGAAGCTTTAATTGTCAGACTGCAACACTGGCCAGACTTGCACTACATTATGTAATGTAATGTAATGTAACCAGACTTGCATTACATTATGTAATGTATTGTAATCAGACTTGCATTACATTATGTAATGTAATGTAACCAGACTTTCACTACATTATGTAATGTAATGTAATGTAACCAGACTTGCATTACATTATGTAATGTAACCAGACTTGCATTACATTATGTAATGTAATGTAATGTAACCAGACATTCTAGACTAGGGCTTCTTACCAGGTGTGCCTGTGGGGGAGACCGAGATATCCTGAGGGAGAATGGCACCTCTTCTGGCAACGATCTTAGTAACATGCTGTGCCCAAGCTGAAGACATTTCATTTGATGGCTCGTTAAGGTCAAAGTTGATGCCAGCTGTGAATAAAAATGAAAGTTGGGATATTGGAAAAGTTCGCTTGTAGTGCTCCACTTGCATTTCCTGCTAACAAGTTGATTGATTTGTTCAGATTTGGTTATTATTAGCCCCTTAAGAATATATATAGGTATGGATATTGTGTACTATATATATTTAAAGGGTATTATTTCTTCAGTGCAACGGAATGCTGACTCACCGACCGGCCCGTCGTGAGAGACTGTATGCATGCTGAATGAAAGCTCTTTTGCTGGGTCTTTGTTGAGCTCCTTGCGCTTAGAGAAAGCCTTGGCTATCATCTTGCTCTTCTTTATCCGTTTGGGTTCGTCATCACTGCGGCCAATAATCCTGAGACAGAATAAGGTTTTGAAATAATGTATCAAATAATGTGTGATAACTTAATCCATGTTGAAGATAACAGAAATCCTTGTTAGGGTTTACAACCAAGTAGTAACAAGTTGCAATAATACATTTCTTTTACTCTGTAATTTCAGTACTCTCAGTACTTTGAATTAGATCAACATGAAAGACCCAAATCAACAAACAGGGTTTCCCCTGTTTGCCCTTGATTGGTCTCAAACCCAGATCCTCCCCAGCATGAAAATACTCAACCACTTGACCATAGGAAAGGATACCTGATCCCCCCATCCCAGTCATAGCTACTGTAAAACTTACTTGCACCAGGTGCGTTTCCAAATAAGAATAGTAGCCTTGGTCCAGACCCAGGTGCTCATGGCAATGCCTGTCCCAAACATAGAGAACAGGTTGATCTTCTCCACCAGGAGACTAGGTCGGTTTTTGATAGCACACTCTGGGACTGGCTTGTTAGTCTGATGGGCAATTGTCACATTGGCCTCACATCTGTCAATAAACAAAGAGTTATCAATCAAACTTCAACAAACAATTTGATCCTCAAAACCCCATCCTCAAAACTCTAAAGTAAAAAATTTGAGGTATATTAGAACACTGCGTTAACAGCAAATAAGTAAAATGATGGGGTGGATCTCGATAACATGTAATAGTGGTGTGGTCATCCAACTAAAACTACATGTTATTCCATAATCACTTGTAGCATACACATACATATTGTATTGAGTAATGTGGAAAAACAAAAACACTACTAGTATGTGTGCTGAATATAGCGACATATAGGATTTTGGTTGGTGTTCAATAATGATATACAAGGGTCACTCACAGCACATATTCTCTAAAGCTCCTCTCCCACTCTGCCTGGTTAAAGAAGTCGTAGAAGTGGCAGCCAAAGGTGATCAATACAAAACCAAAAGCCAGGAATCCAAATATACCTAATAAGAACATAAAAATTCTTCCATTAGTTTTTGACAGAAAATTTACATGAAAGTTGTTTTCAATCAGCTAATTCAACTCTTTGAATTTTACTGGCTCAGCAGCGTGAATTTTGGTCAAGGAATTTAAGTGTTTATGTACCCTTGATCAAGGCATTTAATAATCATAAGAACAATATCCATAATAATGCTAAGAATACAATGATTATTACTTGTCTTTAACATGTTACAAAGTAAGTTATCAAAACACTAATCAAACACTATTTACAAAATACAAAAGACATTGAAAAAAACAAAACATGTGAAAGCTTAAAACACTTGAATGCGATGCGGTAAATATAATATATAATATAATATTAATAAAGAATTACTAGCAAAGCTTGTGATTGGAAAATGTTAGCAGATGACGGGTGAACAATAGTCGTGTCCCATCAGAGAATGCAACTGCGAAGTCAGGACCACACATTACTCTGGTCCACACCCAACATATTGCGACAGATTTGCTCACACAGACCAACTCCAATTGAGTTGGCAGTGTCAGGGCACTGGTAGGAGGATGGAGCATGTTTTTGATGGTGGGAGCAAACCAGAGCACCCACACAAACACAGGGAGAACATGCAAACTCCACACAGAAAGGCCGAAAGGCCCTTGGGTCAGGTGGGGTTCGAACCCAGGACCTTTTTCCTGTGAGGCAACAGTGTTGACCACTGAGCCACCGTGCTGCCACATGCCCATGAGTAGCCTGCTGGAGGTCATTTTGTAGGGCTCTGGCAGTGCTCCTCCTGTTCCTCAACACACAAAGGAACAGATACCAGTCCTGCTCCTGGGTTGTTGCCCTGCTACGGTCCTGTCCAGCTTTCCTCATGTAATGGCCTGTCTCCTGGTATCTCCTCCACACTCTGGAGACTGTGCTGGGAGATACAGCAAACCTTCTTGCAACGGCACGTATGGATGTGCCATCCTGGAGGAGCTGGACTACCTGTGCAACCTGAATGGGCTGCATGTATTGCCTCAAGCTACCAGGAGTGACAAGAGCACTAGCACAATGCAAAACTTGAGTAAAATCAGTCAGGAAGGATCAGGAGAGAGAAATGGTCCGTGGCCACAACCTGCAAAACCATTCCCTTTTTGGGGGTTGTCTTGCTGTTGCCTCTCCTGACCTGTTGTCGCTTTCATTTGCACCAAAACCAGTGAAGAAGATTCACAATCACTTATGCTTCCTAACTGGACAGGTCGATACCCCTGAGGTTTAATTGACTGGGTGTTATACTGTGATGATTGAGTGTTCCCTTAATTTGTTTGAGCTGTGTATTTGAGGAATAATGCATGATATACTTTTTTATTAAAGTGGCTGTATGAAACTTTTCTGCATTAACGGATTATCAATACCTTTGTACAGTTTGAACATTGTAATGTTTATGGGAGAATGAAAAAATCGCCATTCAGATCTGTCCTCTTGAAGTCTCAATATTTAATACTAATTTTGTCTGCCGCCGGTTACGATCTCCTGCGAAACTGTGACGAATTGCTTTATGGCACAAGGAAGTGCGTCACTAAATCAGGAAGAGAATATCAACTTTGTTGATCGTGCTAGCGTCATGCAATGACCATGAGCATTCTGCATGTCTTCTTTGCGACGGTTAGGTTAAATAATTATACTAAGCAAACGGTAGGGGCTCCCAAAACCAGAAACTACACACAGCCGCTTTAAAATAAAAAGAGATTCTCACCTACCCCCTTCCAACCTACCCCTAGAGGTATGCGTACCTCCATTTGACAAACACTGGAATAATGGCTATTGTAACAGTATCCTGTGTATTTTGAAATGTTACCATTTTATAGTTTGATTTAAAGATGCTGAAGTTCTGTACTTTAAAGTGGAGCAAAGGACAAGCCAATCTTCTTTGCGAAGCCTGAGGATCTTTTGACTTAAACGTACTTCAAACCTAATTGTATGTATTTGTTTTGTATTAAAAAGTGTCCCAACAGAACAGAATCATACCAAGCCTCAGCATGGTCTCGTTGATTTTGCTGGCAGCCTTCTCACTGAGAAGTCCAGGGTGGTTACTTTTGATTGAGAACAAAGTCATAACTCCTGAAAAAGGAGAAAAAATACAAGTAATGTATTATACGTTCCAGTATATATATATACATAGTGAGTGTAAATCCTAGAATACGTTATGTTATGTTATGTCATACCTCGTATGAGGAAGTAACCACCAACAACAAGGACTACTCCGATTGGTGCCAGCACAAATCCTGCTCGGTAGCGATAGTTTTTGTAGCCCACAAAGCAGATCCCGCTCACAGAGTCCCCATCCACCTGGAGAGAAGCACAACATTTCAGACAACAAGAAAATACCGTTCACAGTTTATTCATGTTTATATTGACTCCTACACTAACTAACAAACTAACTCATGATCTATCTTCATTTGGCTCTGTACTACAGTATAATATGTGTTATAGCAATTGTTAAGTGGTCAAGGCTAACGCATCTTTCTTTCTGCCTGCTTGCACTTAGTTGGATGAAGGCTCCTTGCACATTATTTTGAGTACCACACCCATAATGCATAGCACATTCAGCAACTAGAAACAGGACAGATGAATGGAGCATGCTAGACCAAGACAAGTTTTATCATTTTTATTTCATTTTATTTATTTATTTTAAAATTCTGAAATTACATGTATAGCTGTAGCGGATCATTTAAGCCTTGGCCTAGAGTTAATTCAATTTGATTAATTAGCTATATTAATTATATACTGTTTATTAAACGTGTAAAATAAAATATGTAAAAAGTAGAAAGAAAAAACACAATTGAAATAGATTTTGTTGTGTTTTTCCCGCTTTCTAGTTTAAACTTGCAGTCGAGTAAGAAATGTTTGACATATTTCCGTCTCACACATAATATATTTTTGTTGATGTTGCTCTGTTGTATAGATATGCGCATCATCATGTGTAATTTGAGGCAGGTCCATGCGCTGCAAGTGCAGTTCTGTTGATATCCAAGTAGGCTACATACACAGTTTTTTTCCTTCTAAAATACTTAATTTGTTTTTTAACCATTGTTTAACCAGGTAAATCCAATTGAGCACGAGGGGGAAATTTACCAACTCCAGTTCTATGCCAGTGCCTGGTCAGGGAATTGACAGGGAGATTAGCCCTAAACATGTTTTTATGGTGGTGGGAGGAAACCGAAGCACCCGGCAGAAACCCATACAACACGGGGAGTATATGCAAAGGACCTGGATCGGCCGGGGTTTGAACCCAGAACTTTCTTGTTGTGAGGCCTCAGTGCTAACCACTGAGCCACCGAATATTTAACAAATAATTTTTTGGTCTAATAGATGGAGAACGACTAGGTGTTCCCCGGACCCAACCCATCCACCTCCACAAAATGGTGGAGGCGGATTATCCGGAGGCCTTGTTCACCATTTTTTTTAGACCATTGCCCGGGATGGCCCTAAGGAGAGTGGACACATTACCAACTCCACGAAAGTTCTGTTTAGCAAGGAAGCAGTAATATTTAAAAGTTTGATTAATTTGGCTTAATCATCTCACCCAGACTCACTCAATCTCAGGAAAGAATAACTAGTTCTCCTCTCCTCCTCTCTGCGCTGTTTTTCCTGTTAACAGCTGCATTCAACTATACAGGGCATGCAGGCACACTGGACCAAAAAACTTAACAGAACAGAGGCTCGGCTCGGGTATTCTGATAACAGATTCAGGCTGGGCTCGGGTATTCTGATAACAGATTTAGGCCGGGCTCGGGTATTCTGATAACAGATTCAGGCCGGGCTGGGGTATTCTGATAACAGATTCAGGCTGGGCTCGGTTCGGGTCACAACTCAACTGGAATTTTTCGGCCGTTGAGAACTCTCCCTAATACACACTCCCAACTTGTAAATTTTCTTGTAAAGTTCACATGCTTTTCTAACTAAGTAATGTATTATGTGATGCATCGTCAGATTGTTAATCTCACTGTTATTAGGCCTATTTTAGCGCGCCTATCTATGCCCGCAGTTTTGACCCAATCGATTCCATTCCAGTGCCCACATGTCTTGGATATTGGAGTCCGTTGAAATAACATACAGCTAACTGATCATCAGTTAACGTTTTATATTTTTAATTATTATTTTTAATCGGTTTTTGGCCCCATTGAAATGAATGGGGAGAGAGTTTGCACGGTCTTTTGCCACCATCTAGCGTCGATGTTATGTAATTGCAAGTTATTATGTTAAGCTTTACTGACTGTCTTGGCTTGCAGCATTGGCTTGCAGCAATGACTGACTCCGTCTGGTTATTATGTGATTGCCTTGTAAGACGCAATACTGTTACCCTTAAGTTTCGTAATTATTATTATTATTATAATAATATTAGCCCCATTTTCCGGCACCTAAACACCTGTATTTCGCTTCCATTGCAATGCCAAAATGTCAGTTCAAATGCCACAGACTCAGTGTTAATTGTGACAAGCATTTTTCATTTTGTTTTCGTCCTCGTCCTTACTGAAAATTGTAGTTGCGTTTAAGTCAAATTTTGGTCATATATCATTAAACAATCATTAAACAATCAGTTTGCTGTATGTCAATTTCGTCAAATTGACTTTTCATAGTGAGTTGCATGAACTTAAATTGAAGTACATCAAACTAAAATAATGAAGTTGCCAGAACCTATTCTTGCTCATCTTACTCAAAATCTTAAGGCAGCCAGATCATCATTACTCATAATTATAAGTTGAGCCAACTTTATTTTTTTAAAGTGTAGGTGGGCTTCCCCGTAGCACATATCAAATACAACTGAAAATTGAGCCTCCCCTCAAAAATGGGCTACCTCAATTGAAAAGTATGAGGTAGCCCATTTTGACAGGGAGAAATTACTGCTCATGCGCTACCCTGTTCTGAACTAAATGCGTGCTTTTTGAACACATTAAAGCATTGTCGGTGAAAGCCTGACCGTGTTAAAAAGAAAATCAAACGGTAGTACTTCATCGTCATGTGTCCACCATTATATTATGATGAAGAGGCACTACCGATCTAGCGGCAATAAACCCCCTTGTCAACAAACAGGGTTTGGACCGCAGTCCGCTTGTGCGGCAGGAGTAGGTTCTGCGCGCTAAGTCGAATAACTGCGATGCATCACATCGCATTTGCGCAGGGAAATGCATTTCTAGTTTACATTGTAATTGTTGGCAAAGATTTACATATTCATCTTTCTGGGGCAATTTTGTGTGTACGCAGCTTTCAAACATGGGGCCTTAGGTCTTAATGTTATATGAAATTGCCAATCAAATTCTGTTTTAATATTAACTATTTAATTTTTTTACTTCAACTATTACCTGACTAGTTTAGGTTTAAAGCCATTTTATGCAACTTGTTTGTAGTAACATACTGTCAATACTTTTCTATGGTTTGCACATTGAAATGGCTACAGGAGGACAAAAACAATCGCCGTTCAGATCAGTCCTCTTAACGTCTCAAGATTCAGTATAAAAGTTGTCTGCCGCTGGGCATGATCTCCCGCGAAACTGTGACAATTTGCTTTACAGCACAAGGAAGTCCATCACTAAAACAGGAAGATAAGCACATACTTGGAGTACAGTCGTTGATCATGCTAGCGATATGCAATGACTAAGAGCATTCTGCATATCTTCTTTGCAACGGTTAAGGAAAATAGTTACAGCAAGCAAACTGCAGAGGCAGCCAAAAAATGTATACTACATATACCTGCTTTAACTAGTCAGGATCCTCTGAAGGTTTTTCTGAGTGACCAATCTTATTTCTAGTGAAAAGTACTTAAAAAAGCCACCATCTAATTTCAAACGTTGTTTGGTTTTGAGACAGTTCTTCTACTATGCATGTAATGATGCTTGGAATGTCCACACGTTTACGAAATAGCTTGTTCCTGTCTAGGTATTCTTTTCATAACCATGCGAATTGTACATCACTGCCATACCTCTGCGATGGCCAGGATGGCCACAGTGAGTATGAAGGGGATGGACCAGGTGACCATGTGAAAATAGGATGTCCTGCCAGAAAGGGGCTGGTGTGTGGTGCCCAGGGCCTTAAAGGACGTGTGCCAGGCATAAGTCAACATGACAAACCAGATCACTCCAGACATCAGGGAGTAGTACACAATGATGAAGATGGTGACACAAGACAATGTTTCTGAAGACCTTAAAGGAGATGAGACAGAGAAGATGGTCAAAAATGAATAAATGGTAAAATAAGCAAATAACAGTCTATAATATTCATAATGGAAAAACTAAAACTAAACTCTACAATTAATCAAATCTATGAAAGTCATTATTGCTATGGTCTGACTATACAGCACTCAAGTGCCTCACTCCTATGATTTGAATATAATGAGTCAGCTACAGCCTACAGGTGAAAACTAGCCATCACATTCTCATTAGCCACCATCTGGTCTGCACACTCACGAGGGCTCTCCTAGTCTCATGGTGTTGTCACTCTTGCATACAATCTCTTTGCGTGCCCCATCCAGGAACTGAGCCAGCCAGCCAATACTTCCTACAAAGAAGCAGGCGTTGATGTAGAAGAGGATAACAGCAGGGTAGCGGTTTGAGTTCTTCCAGTCCGCAAGAAATGTGGCCTGTAAAATCAGGGAATATGTGGCCTGTAAAATCAGGGAATATGTCAAAAGGTTCAAGCGTAACCAATCCCCAAAGCCAACCTCTTGTTATGCTGTAAAACATAAAATGTATTTAGGCAAAAGTAAGTGAAAGATCACAATCCAGGTTAAAAAAATTCCATTACATTGCAAAAGTCTTAATGTCTTTGTTGAAAATCTGACTCCCGCCTGCCCTCTTAGGGTTGTAACTATACCACTACAATTTTTATTGCAGGTATTGGATTCTTGTACGTCACAGTACAGATCATCATTGTGCACCGAAGTTTTAAAATATGCAACAGCCAGACAGCTTCCGCCACACCCAGTCTCCGCCTTCAATATGAACGTGGAATCCGCGCTCATTAGAGGTTGTGGGGTTTGCAAAAGGCATGCAATTTGTAGACTGAGAGCGAAAAGACATCAGCGGCAATCAGCTAAGTTAGTTTCAGTGGAATTTAATTAAATGGTAAAACGGTTGTAGTCAATATGAATGATTAGGTTTGTTAGAATTGATTCGTTAGCTAGAATAGTAATTTACTTTTTGTTAGCTTCTTGCTAACTAGCTTGTTGGTCCTGGCTCTCCGGGGATGTAGGGGACTCGGGAGGGGAAGTCTTGGACTTAAACTGAATTCTCACAAGTGGCGTTCGACTCACTGCCCTCGTTATATAAGGGGGAGTGACCCCGCCCTCAAAAACATTTCGGTACCTCCCCTGATTTTTGCATCTTTCACAATTGTCAAGGAGGCGAGGCCTAGATCTACTGGGGACATCTGACTACTCTTTAATGCTGGAGGGGAAAAGGTGCCTGACAAAACTCAAGTTACACATTTGAAAATCCAGCAGTGTTATCACAGACAATAATTACTTGCATCCTGAAGAAAAAAACGATCAGCCAACTTTCCGATGCTTTCAGACTGTGTCTTTTAAAAGAAAATATTACTACAATTTACAAAAACTTGTCTGTTTGTCTTCTGACAACACAATTTGTAATTATGGCTTGCATAGGTTGTCACAAGAAACTTACCAGAGTGAAAAAGGTGCAGAGCAGGGTGATAGAGCCAAAATAGGCAATGTAGGCGTGCATGTCTGAGTGTTCTTCCTTTGTGAACAGGGGGTTGTCACACTGAATGCCACAGCCCTCTACATCCTTATACCAGCTGGACTGGATGTCTGTCTTCACCAGAGGAGCTTCACACTGGCCCGATGTGTTGAACTTCAACTTCTGGACCTCATTCTGGAAGACAATCAGGAGAGGAGGGTGGTTTAATGCTGTCCGTTGGTGTATATTGTAATGGTACAGCAAATGTTGGTTTTAAGCAACACATTTAAAGCAGGCCTAACTACAACATGCTGTGGTCTATCAAGAGAACATTTAAGTCAATGCTGTCACTGTCCCCCATTACTCCTCTAACGGATGTCTAGCTTAAAACTCAATGGTTCTAAACCAATCATCATTTGAACCGTTTATCGACCCCAAAGCTCACTGCTGTTTTCATCACCAAACTATCCTTATTATTAACTTCAGTCTGTCCAGTGTCGCCTAATGTTATCCTGCTGGGCGACTTTAACATTCACACTGATGACTTCCAATGTCTTTGCAAATTATTTAAATTCCCTCCTTGACTGTCTTGGTGTCACTCAACATGTCACATTCCCAACTCACACTAAAGGCAACATTCTCGACTTAGTTTGCTCCACTGGTATCACTTCCTGTAACCGCACTGACATTGAGTCCCCAGTCTCCAATCACCACGCTGTGCTCTCTGAAGTTTATAACCCCATCACCAAAACGAAAGATTAACGGACAATCACATTGAAAAACATTAACAAATCAACCCAACTGATGTTTGCAGCTTGATTTAACTCTTACCCCAGTCACTATCCTTATTTCCGGATGACTTAGTCATTTCAATGTCTGCCTATCCTCTGCCCTTCACTCCCTTGAACCACCTTCCTCGTCTCCTTAGCCCATTCAGCTCCCTGGTACACCCCCACCCTCCGGGAGCTCAAAACCACTGGGCGCTGTCTCGAGCGGCTGTGTAAAAAGACTGGACTCTCAGTGCACACCCAAATTTACTCAGAACACCTGCACAATCTGAACAAAACTTCTGACACCAACATCATCTCTGCATGAAAAGGTAACACTAGAGCCACCTACTACATCCACCTAGCACCCTTTCCTATCCACCTAGCACCCTCGCTACTAATATCTCCACTGAAAACTGCACTGCCTTCCTGAACTTTTTTACCACCAAAATTCACACCACAGGTGGCCTCATTTGTCCCCCAATCAGAGGACCTATCCTGGATGGTCCCACCAGCTCAGTCATTCACCAGCTCCCTCTCTGACTTCACCCCAGCATCTGTGATCTATATCTCTGAGCTCAGCCTCAAGTCTAAGTCCACTACCTGTCAGCTTCATCCTCTCCCCACAAGCCTCATCAAAGCATGTTTGCCACCGATCTCCCCCTTGATAAAACATGAATCCACTCCTCCCTCACCTCTTGGAACTCTACCCCCCACCCTCAAAATGACTGCAATCTTACCCATCCTTAAAAAATCTGGTGCTGATCCTGAGGACCATTCCCAATCTCCCTTTAATTTCCAAAGTGCTTGAGAGCGGGGTTGCTGCTCAACTCCAATCCCAGCTCGAGTCCAGTAACCTCCACAAACCCTTTTCAACAACCCTTTTCAGCTGCTCTGCACCCAGGCTCTGGAACTCCCTCCTAACACTTATCTGAAAGTTTGACACTGTCATCCTTCAAGTCACAACAAAAAACAAATCTGTTCAAACTGGCCTACTCGCTGTAATTGCTCCCATGTATTGTGTGCCCGGCTGTCTCCCCTTGTTTACCCGTGTTTTCACTAATGTTCCATTGTGGTTTACTACCCTACACCCTTTTTGCATTGCTATTATGCTGCTGAATTACTCATATTTTATTTTTAATCTGTTTATTGTAAGGTGAGTGAAAGGCACCCTCAAATAAAATGTATTATTATTATTACTATTATTATACCTAATTATATTATTATACTTTTATAACTGACATAAATGCCATGCTACATCTCGGATCAGTCTGTTCCTCACAAGGTAAGCAAGGCTTCATGTGAGCCCTGTTGAACTTTAGTTGTTATGCTCATTGTGGAATTTTATTGACATTATGGAGTTGAGAATTCCATTTAAGACAGCAAAGCTGTAAATGCAGTCAGATAAAAAGTGTGAATGATACATACCTGGCAACCCATTGGAAACCACTCATTGTTTTCACACTTGAGGAAGTTTGGCCAGCCCCTCTCCTGGTCCACAATGCTGCAGGGTCTTCGTGTGGCTTGGCATAGATGCTGACTGGGAAGTTCTACGCGCCCATTCTCACACTTGGGCATGTAGATGGCACACAGTAGAGGCTGGATGACGGACCAGCACCGAGGGGCATTCCGCAGACCTGAGTGAAAGCACGGAAAACACTATATAATTATAGCCAGCAAAAGGCACCATAGCACATTTGAGGGAGAGCAGAATAAGCTTGCAGAAATATTCTTATCCGTAAAAGCCCTAGAAATCTGCTCTCTTACAGACCTTATTTAGAAAAATGAAATGACAACAAATTGTAAGTCAACAAATGTCAGGGTGTAAAAGAAGCAGGACATGCCTGTTTAGTGATTTTAATTAATCAAATAAATTATAAAGCGGCACCAAAAATACCTTAACGTTATATTTCTGAAATTGGGGAAACGCTTGAGTCTCAATAGCATATGGGTCTGATCCACAACCAAGTTATTTACTGTACCAAATGCAAACAAAAACAACCCTGTTAGCTCATACTTTAAGGATTTCAACTGTGTTTTAACACACCAAAATTTTGTGCGGCTGGATATTGGAATCATCATCACAATTTTTTTACTTTACTTTATTTTTTTTAATTTTGAATACGCTTTATATTGAAGATATATGAACGATATGATAATATTGAACAGCTACTCCTTGTACAAAAAGACAACTAAAACAAACTTATGGACAGGGATATTCAGAAGGGGTTCGAGGTGGGCTATCCCGCTGCTTTGTCCTAGAAGACACAAAATACCTAAATTTTTGCTGAAAAAAGTGTGACTTGATATTGAGTGTTAGTTGTAAAAATGTTGCTGTTGCTTGCTAGCTAGTTCAAACTATGTTTAGGTTAGAATGATACCAAATACACAGCAATTTTCAAATATATGTCTCCAAGGAGGATGGTCCAATGCTATTAATAAGGTTACCTCAAGGGACTTAAACAGATTTGCTTTGTATGTTATTTTATGGGGAAATGTTTCGTCAGCCACTGTGTTTTAGTAAATTGCTTCTTCAGTGAAGAGATCATTTTATAATATTGTATGTTACTTCTGGTCTTGATCATATATTTATTTTTTACATTTTACAAGAAGTGCGTCACTAAATTAGGAAGAGATGCCCATACTTGTGCTACATTCAAATTTTTTTTTTCCTCTTAGGAAGGTTCCTAACTGGGTGAAATGACCTGGAAGTATCTGAGTGGCAGCCATGATAAGTGCTGTTCAAATTCTCTAAGTGCCAAGGAAAGGTGCTTCATTGCTTCCTCACTGAAATACTTTAGCATAGGATACACTGGATGTCTACAGCAAAATCCAGCAACGCCGGGGCCGTCCCTCTCTTAACTGGGAGTCCTTTAAAAAAACAGGAGCAGTCCGCCTGTAAGTGCAGTCGGAATCCCTTAGTCAAACGATTGTCTTTTCCTAAGTCCTTATGAATTCTCCTTCATATCTTTCCTTAACCTCATGACATAGGTTTGATGAAACACCAAATAACCCAAGGTAAGCTTTCCTGCAGAGTGTGTTTTTACCAAGCATGCAGGAATACAGTAGGGAAAGATGATCACAAGGTAAAGGCTCTTTTTTTCAAATGTAATATTTACCCATGTCGAGAGCGGGTATTATATCATCTTGCTCTGAGAAGTCAAAGCTCACAGGTAAGTCTTCTGGAGATGTGTGGTCTCATTTCAACAAAAATATCCAGGAAGTAATCTACCTCCTCAAAAACCCTAATGCTACATATGCTCTCCAAATCCCTCCTAAACATTGTTTCTTAAATTGCTACTTTTGGATTATGGTATAACGGATATTATGACAGGTGTATTTTGAAATGTTAGGTAGATATTAGACTCTCAAAATGATCAGAAATCACTATTTTATATCTTAATTGGTCCTTTAAGAGCAGTCAGAATTTTAAGGAAGTCTTACTTTAAGGCTGTAAAATTAATTCTCGTATTTTGGACTTATTTCGGAACATTCGCAAATAGGCTGGTAATATACGAACTATCATGATATCCTTTCCTAAATAGTTCCTATAAGTCGCAGCAAGACTAAAGTTCAGGAGTTCTGATCGAAAGGACCACAATAGTCTCTTTTAGAGGGTCTGGTCCAACCAGGCTTTTTTAACTAGAAAGGATTTAATATTTGTCGGTCTGGTGGAAATAATCACAGAGTGGTGATGACGGTGATGGTATTAACTTATAAAAAAAAATGGAGATGATGATGTTATTACAATTGATTATGAAAACGTTGATGATAGGAATGATGATGAGAATGACATTGACGTGTCTAGCGGGAGCGCCATGAGCATAAGCCCTCAAAGTATTTATGAGACGCTCTGCATATTTTCTTATTTCGTTTTTTTACAATTACTTCAGTAAATATTATATTGACAAAGTATGCACGACTGGCTTTGCTTTCCCTTTTCAGATAAACTTAGTGAATTTAATGGACAAAACGTATCTAGGCCATAAGGGAAATCTAACGATAAGTTTAGCAGCAGCTCATCAGCAAATCCTTACTGTACAAATTGTAGTCTTTGTTTCATTTAGATTTAGTTTAGTTTCTTCTCACTTAATTTCCTGTTCAAACACTTTCAACAAGTATTTAAAAAGGCGTTTTTCTTTCGAGTTTCGTCTTGGAATACGAATGATTTAACAAGCCATTAGAGACAATCTTCTCCATCAGTGTCCATCCCAATATTAAGATCTGAATAACTGTAGACTACATATGTAACAGCACAAGTGAAACGTATATTCTAATTCCAGATAAACGCTTACCAGACCACATGGCCAATTTCTCAAAAGCCTCGTCTTGGGTGCTTGAGTCTTCGGCCAATATTAGAGATGTATGTGTGTAGGGCAAGGGTGAACCCAGGCAAGCATTGTATTTTAAAACTTCACAAGTAGTTGTTTTCTTGCAGATATCTCTGATTGTGGTGTTTGGAGACAAAACTGCATGAGAAGTTCCAAAAAGCACAGCCAAAAAGCAGAGCATCCCGTGCACTCCAACAATGGGACTCCGGCTCCAGGAAGACATCTTGAAGATTAACGGTACAACTTTATATCTCTGAAAAAAATATGTAGTGTCCCACTTCGAAATGGAACTATCCACTATCTTGTAGAAAGTGAATTCATTCGGAAACAATGACACACACTTTAGCAAACTTTAATTCGAAATGATTTTAAGTTCTCAGGCCATCTCATTTTTCCCCCTTTTCCACGTCCCGTATAATCCTTGATCAATCCTTGTTCTTATTTCTCTCATCTCAAATCTCATCTCAAAAAACGTTTTATGACGTCCGATAATGAAAATGAACTGCGAAAAAATAATTAATCGGAAATTATTTTCCACGGTTTAAAACAAGAATCCAATCCGGTAAAACTTTACGGTCCACCCTCCCCCATCTCCTAAAACTTGCATCGAGAGTCTGAAAACGTGTAATATGATCTCAAACTAACTCGCTATACCCTCGTTTGCGCTTTCCCTTACACCATGCAGCATAAAAGGCTAATTCGATTTACACATTTCTAAATAAATAGAATTTAAGGATCCCAAGTTTCTGATAATGTGCGGTTTAGTGTTATTCTCCCTTGAGCACCTCTGTTTTTTTCTACTTCTCTGGTATGCACATGGTGGGGGAGAGCAAGAGTAACAAAACTTCGTAAATCCCATCCCCCATCCAAGGGTAAAATATGCCATATGGAATACAAAAATCTCTTCTGCACTGACGATACAGTATAGCGGTTAGAAAATTGGACAAGTCAATTCTGTTAAATCACAAATGCAAAAATGATCAGGATGAGTAGCCCTAATTGTACCCAAAAAAAATTAAACCATTGATTCATCTTTTTCCATTGCATTTTATTTACTAAATGTTTGACACATGTTAATCTTTATGTTGACAGACTGGAAAAAATAAATAAGTCGTTTCAAATATTGTGAGTCTATAGGCTATGCCTGTTTAGTAAAAAGTCAGATTTTTTCAGTCCATGTAAAATTAACTTTTTGCCGTGAGGATCTATTTCCTGTCAAATTAAGGTTTAGGCCAATATATATATATATATATTGTGTGTGTGTGCGTGGTCCGTGATCTGCCTCTGTAAGGCATTTTTTTGTATAAAATCATAAACGTGTGCAGGCATCCTCACATATAGCTGCCTTACAGAGGCAGATCACGGACCACACAGCGCGAACAGCCCACTTACTTGGAGAATAATAGGCAATTCTTCCCCCCCCCCCCCCCCCCCCCCCACACACACACACACACTTTTCCCGACAGACTGACTCAATAGATGCCCAGTAGAAAGACCTATCTGCATGCTTTAGTAAATGCTGCATGCTTCAGTAAATTACACATGTTATCATATATTATTGAGATTTTCAAATCACATTGGAAAACACCAAATAAACACAGCAGTTGGACAGAAAGGGTGATGATAGGGTGTGTTTTGTTGATGTATGTCGGATACATTATTTAAAGTTTTAGCCCTGAATACCCATGGATGAACTTGAACAAGCTAAAATGTGTAAAGTAACATATAGTTTCTTAGTGTGAATATGAAGACACTATTGTCCTATAATTTGCATACTTAAAATTTTTATTGAAATCAACAGTAAAGTGAAAGCAATACTGGTAATTTGGTTAAAAATGTCCTCAAAGGCCATTATGAAAGTTGGCAGACCATGCAAAGTTGGATGTACGTTATTGGAACACTAAGATAAGTCTGAGATTTAATGACATTATACGTATGCCTTGCATTTCAGCTCCATCTCTTTCTCAGATTTGTAATTTTAGGGGCAAGAATTTCTTTCAAGTTCACGTCCAAGGCACAAATAATGTCATTAAACCACCACAACAAAACCATCAATAAAAAATATGAAAAAACTTATTTGCTTCCTATTTTTGCTAATAAGCCTATTTGAGGTTGCTTTTATATTGAAAATACTAACCACATAACACTTTAGTAAATTGTTCCTTTAGAAAGGCTATAAAAGAAAAAAAAATTATATAATAAGATATGAGGTATTATATTGGGGTATACCTTTGAAAATGAACTGTGTTAATCCAACTAGTTCACAAGTAAAACAAAAAACAGCATGGGAACGTATTGCTCAGTAAAACAACATTGACATTCAAATGTAATATATACTGTATACAGTTGAGGCTAAAAGTTAGCATACACCTAGGCTAAAGATATTCAAACTCAGTTTTTCACAACTCCACACATTTCATGTTACCATACATTTCTTTTGGCAAGTCAATTATGGCATCTACTTTGTTCCCATCAGAGGTCATTTTAAAATAATCAATTAGTGACATATTTTTTTCACTATGTCAGAATTCAAAGGTTTACATACAGGGTCAAACTTTACATACACCAAGTTGACTGTCTTTTTAAACTGTCTGGAAGATTTCATAAATTGACGTAATGGCTTTTTAGAAGCTTCTGATTGGCCAATTGTCATAATTAGGAGTTAATTGGGAGTAGATTAGCAACTCTGGCTGTTTTTTAAGGGCCTACTTTTAGAGCCAGTGCCTTTTTGCCCTTGACACCATGGAAAAATCCAAGCAATTCAGCCAAGACCTCAGAAAAAAAATTGTGGACCTCTACAAGTCAGGTTCTTCCTTAGGAGCAATTTCCAAACAACTGAAGGTACCACAATCATCTGTACAAACAATTGTATGCAAATATAAAAGTCTTGGGACCACACAGACACTGCATCGTTCAGGAAGAAGGCACAAATTAACTCCCTGGGAGTTACAAACATTGGTCTGAAAGGTTCAACTGAACCCCAAGACAACAACAAAGGAACTGGTGAAGGAGTTGGAGGCATCAGGTATCAAAGTATCTACGTCCACCATTAAGAGAGTCCTACATCGCCATGGCCTGAAAGGCTGTCACGCAAGGAAGCAGCCCCTACTCCAAGACCGGCATAAAAAAGCCAGAATGAAGTTTGCAGGTGATCACCAGGATGAAGACCTAGCCTTTCGGAGGAGCGTTCTCTGGTCAGATGAAACAAAAATTTAACTGTTTGGCCATAATGATCAGAGCTATGTATGGAGGAAAAAGGGCGAGGCTTTTAATCCGAAGAACACAATCCCAACTGTGAAGCATGGGGGTGGCAGCATCATGTTCTGGGGGTGTTTTGCTGGAAAAGGGACTGGTGCCCTTCAGAAAATAGATGGCATCATGAAGAAGGATTATCTAGAAATACTGAAGCAACACCTCAAGACATCAGCTAGAAAGTTAAAACTTGGTCGCAATTATGTCTTCCAGCAGGACAATGATCCAAAGCATACCTCCAAAGTTGTAACAAAATGGCTTGAAGACAACAAGTGAAAGTATTGGAGTGGTCAGCACAAAGCCCTGACCTGAATCCGATAGAAAATTTGTGGACTTAACTGAAAAAGCTTGTCCGAGCAAGGAGGCCCACAAACCTGATTGAGTTACACCAGTTCTGTCAGGAGGAATGGGCAAAGATTCCGGCAAAATATTGTGAGAAGCTTGTGGAAGGCTACCCCAAGCGTTTGATTCAAGTTAAGCAATTAAAAGGAAATGCCACCAAATACTAACAAAGTGTATGTGAGCTTTTGACCCTGTATGTAAACTTTTGAATCCTGACATAGTGAAATAAATCTGTCTCTAATTGATTATTTTAAAATGACCTCTGATGGGAACAAAGTAGATGCCATAATTGACTTGCCAAAAGAAATGTATGGTAACATGAAATGTGTGGAGTTGTGAAAAACTGAGTTTGAATATCTTTAACCTAGGTCTTTAGCCAACTTTTGGCCTCAACTGTATGTAATTATTATTTTTTATGCAAGTGGGTCATCCTCTTTTGTTTCATATTTTAGATCTACATATTTTAAGATGTAGACTGTGAAATCAAGATTAAACTTGAGAACGCCAGTTATTTGAACAATCCAAATGATGCATGCACTTTACTAAACCAACTCTACAGATTTTGGATAAGCAGTCACATCTTATCCAGCGGGAACACTCAGAACGACATATTCTGAAGAAGGAAGACACAACTATAACATGGCCGTAGTCGTCTCCAATGTAGAATCAAATATGTGCACGGATGTGTTGTTGAAGTGAACGTTGATTATGATAAATGATGCCTTTTTGTGTTTTTTCCCAATGGGGACATCTGTCATTCCTTGCATAAGTGGGTTTGAATGGCACTTTTAGTATTGTTGCTACAGATTGTTTTTTACAAGTGAGGTAAAGCCAATGGATTAAATTCGAAAAGGTTAAATTAAATAAATACATTTCAACCTAAATTAATCTTTTTATCATATTGTAGACAACTGAGCTGGAGCGCTTTAAATTTTACTTTGAAATATTTGGTAATTAGGTGGAGATATCCGCTAAACTTGGTAAATCTTTTATCGAGTACTAGTATTAATAGGGACATCTCTAGCTGTTAAGAAACTAATTACATCATCAGCAGGCTCGGTCTAGGCCTAGAAAGTTAAGATGCATTGCCATGAACATTTTTTTAAAAGTTTGTTATTTGTTCCATAGGGAGCAGTTGAACCTCATCATCAAGCATATGCTGTACCACACATCCTTTCCCGTTGTATGGTCTCTTCAGGGACCACAGAGCCAGGTATTATCCAAATCCCTTTTACACTGAATGCACAAAAACACTCTCCACAGTGAAGAAACCACCACTTTCCATCCACCTTGCGCCGGTCAAATCCGGTATGGTTCAGTGCCATGGATCTGAGCGGTGCTGTAAATTGTAGTTTTGAAGCTCAATCTGGCCTTTGATCTGGTTGATAAGTACTTGTGAAAGAAGGATTCCAACCAACTGCAGGAAAAGGATCAGGGAAAAGCTTAGAGTATTACAATAATTTTTTTTCACTGCTGCAAAACACACATTAGAAATCTGTAATTAATCATGTTCTTAAAAAAAAAAAAGTATATGAAAAAGTTTAAATACATTTTACAGATTTAGGAGGAGTGTAAGGTTGTGCCATTTAATATTTCCTTTTACAATAGCATGGTCCTTTGGCTTAGAATAATGGTGATTATTACAATTCTTCAAATATAACTTACTGGGTATAAGTAAATACAAATCATGCAATAACATATTATTTCAACTGACAAACTAATTCTGTATTTTGTATAATTTGTCCAACAGCTTTGTTCAGACAAAAGAGGTATACCAGATACAGCTAACAATAACAAATTTGAATACTTTTGTTAAATGTTGCTATGCAACTGTGTGAAAAACAAATCTCTCCCTTAAACTCAGTTAGGATTTACGACACAATTAGAAGAAACAACTGAACGCTCCCTGTATGTGCTGATCCTAATCTCACAGCGCTGTGGATGAATTTTAGCCTACTCTTTCATGCAGTGCTGCTTCAACTGACTGGACCATATCATCAAAGTGATGTTGTCAGAGCACATATAATGACATATTTGCCATTTCATAATTGGAATATTAGCCCAATGCTAATAAACCAGTGCCAGTAGATGTAGAAGGAAATTGCTTATCTTTTTTGGAATAACACGGTAAAGAAATGTACAAGCTCTGTTTGGGCTGTGAGGGACTCAGTTATGACTTGTACACTCTGTGTAGATATGTATAAGGAATTGTAAACCTGAGAGGGGATGTGTAGAATTGTAATTGTATAACCTTTTAAAGAGTTCTACACATTGTTGTAAACGTCAAGACTATGTGTACAGCTATATTACACAGTTTAACTTGAATCTCCTTTAGACTTTGCAAGGTGCTGAATCACTGTTATAACGCCTTGAGCTCAGATGTGAGGTTTATGATAGAAAGCTCAAGAGAGAGAGTGTGTTCCTGACCTGTGGTATAGCCAAACCTAAGGCCATGCCTCCCAGAAGGAACAGGTTACTGTGGATCCAGTTCACCAGCTCATCAATGCAGCCGTTGGTGTTGATGAAACGCCCAGCCTCCAGGTTGTCCATCTCCTGCATGCCTTGGCCACACATGGTGTTGACAACCGCCTGTGCATGCACGCACGCACACACACCTCATTATAGACCTCCTATTTAAGTATGATAACACAGTAAACAATCTGATAACCTGATTCACACTTGCATTTTACTCTACCACTTTGTCGATAAACCAAAATCACTGGCTGGCTTCTAACCTTGTCTTTGGAAATATGGCAGCAGGAGAAAGGCACAGAGCAGCGTTCTCTGCTCGGGTTCTCAGGGTTGCAATTAAAGTACATGTTCTGAGACCAGTCAGTGTAAGTAACACCGCCGCAGCAGTTGAACTAAACAAGCCAAAGGAGAAAAAAAACATTTACCAGAAAATTTTATTTGAACCAAAGTGCAGAATAAACCTCTCATTGTATCGATTTAGTTTTTTATGTCCCTACCTCTTTCTGGCCGAAATCAATAAGGTTTTGAAGGTCAAGATCATCCCTATAACGGATGATCGAATTGTTGATAATTTCACTGACTTTATTTCGAGCCTTGGGACAAGAAAGAAATGATAAAAGGGTATTATTTCATTATTCATCATGCATTACAGACTGCAGTGAGGTATAATATACGTATAACGGACCATTTATGATATAAAGTTTTTTCTTTAGTTTAGACTGTCCAATAAGGTATAGTGATCTTAATCTAACTTTAGTCGTAGGACATGGCATTAAAGGAGATCAATTTTACCCAGGCTCTAATGGCAGTATGGGTAGTATGTTGTTTAAACCTACTTAGAATCATAATAGCAATATTAACAGTTAAAATATTAATTATTATAATACATAGCTTGTATGGCATTTGTGATTGATAACATAAATGGATGTTATTTTTTGGCTAGCCCTTTACTATGGCCCAAAGCGTGATACAATGCATTATGACGAAGCAACGCTTTTGCCTAACGAATAAGGGCAACGAAAGAGCATCCATTTCCAAAAATGTACATAATTTGTTTGTTAAATGTAGCTTGAAAATGTAGGAGCTCATCATCATACAAAATTAACTAGTACATGTTTGTTAAATATCGTTATATTTTGACTAATTCTAAAAAACATTTTATATAAGTGAATATGAAAGCGAGATATAAAACTACTCTGAATGGATTAAGATATGCAGTATATACTGATAATGTACTTATACTTATATAACCAGAGTTAAAACATTAAAACTACTTTGAATGGATTAAGATATATACTGATAATATATTTATACTTATATAACCAGAGTGAAATCATTGAAACTACTCAGAATGGATTGAGATATATATATTGATAATATATTTTTACTTATATAACCAGTGTTAAATCATTAAACTACTCTAAATGGATTAAGATATATATACTGATAAGATATTTATACTTGTGAAATCATTCTGGTCTCGATGTAAGCATTTCTATACTGGAATGGAATTGTAGTGGTGAGACAATAAAGTCTCCTGTAGGGCTATGCACGACTCTTCAACCAGAGAGGGCATAGAGATACAGTACCTTATCTGAGAAGACAAAACCTAAGACACCAGCAGCTATCTGCAGCAAGAATATTACAGTCAGGCAGATGCAGAACTGGAAGAGAAAGAGAGACAGAAAGACAAAATCTTCTAAACAAACAAAAAAAAAAGACAAGTGATTTTTTATTTCCTCACTTATAAGTCAAGGCTTATCGGACGCTCTCATAGCAAGAATCCATACATGTACTTATGTCTCTTTATCTGGCAAAGATAGCAAGTCTGATCTATTATACACTCTCATAGCAAGAACCCATACATGTACCCATGTGTCTTTATCTGGCAACAACAGCAAGTCTGATTTATTATGGTTCCGCTGTGTTTGTCCCATGCACTTGTTACAGCTGTAATACTAAACATTGAGGTAGAAAAGGACAGAGGTAGAGGACAAAACTTTACACAATAGAACATCTGTACCCCTATCTCCCTGCCCCCCATCCCAAAGTTTAAGAAAAAACACCGTCAGTTGGCGAGGGATGCAATAGCTCTACTGACAGTTTGTCCTACTTAAAGAATCAGTTGTGCCTGACATGCATGAGAAAAAGACAGTTGAAATTTCTCAGACGTAGTCAAATCACTCACCGTCTGCAGGAGGCAGATGTTGTCCCGTAGAGAGCCCACACAACCACAGAAGGTGATAAAAAACATCAGCACCCCCACAATGAGCAATAAGATGGCAGGGTCCAATTCCAGACAGGCCATTGCAGCCTCTGAAAGCCAGTGAATGAGTGGAGCAAGGTGGTTTTGATCACAATCCATATTTACACTTTATGAAAGAACTTAAACCAATTCCTCTACAAAGGAATTCTAATTGATCTGTTGTACCACTCCTCTTAGCACACACAAACACTAACACTGAACTCGCCATCCTTAGAATTAAAAGAAATAACAATATGTTTATTAAATGCTAATTTCTCTTACACTAATGTAAAAACGTTTTTACCATCTCAACAAGTGACTTTTTTTAGCAATTACAGATGACAAACTTCCATTGTAAACTTAAGTGCAAGTTATTAAACAGATATATAGCCTTTATAGTTATAGCTTGACACAACCCAAGACTTCAGCTAGAAAATATGGTACTTCAGATCTAACAGAGGCCTCTTACACAAAATGTAAGCATTAATTGTTCATTGAGTGGAGAATCACTTACCTGCATGTTTCGTCATCCGTGCATACAAACCAATTGACATCATCACCAGAGAAATCATCTGCAAAAAATAAAGATGACTTAACTAAAGAAATAACCACTGTACTTTGCATTACATAAATACATGACCTTTGCTTCAACAGGCTACATTGTTTGTAACATAAATTGAGTGAACGCTGATTATTCACAAATGCAAAGAACATTCCACAAACGCAAATCTGCCTACAACAAGCCATCCACCAAAACCAAAACTGAACTCAAGGAGGGAAGTCTTTCAAGGATGCAAACACGAAACGATATGTGTGGGTCTAAGCCAACACTGCTCATAAACCTGAGAACACGACTATGTCCACCAAAAGGATTTTCCCCACTTCCAACACTTTGGATGGCCCATCATAAGGACGGCCATAGGATCGGAGCGATTTCCAAACACATGAAGGTACCACATTCATCTGTATAATCAATACTACGCAAGTATAAACATCATGGAGACACGCAGCCGTCATACCACTCAAGAAGGAGATGCGTTCTGTGTCCTGTAACTTTGGAGCGAAAAGTGCAAATCAATCCCAGAACAACAGCACAGGATCTTGTGAGGATGTTGGAGTAAGCAGGTACAAAAGTATCTATATCCACATTAAAACAAGTCCTATATAGACATAGCTTGAAAGGCTGCTCAGCAAAGAAGAAGCCAGACTACGGTTTGCAACTGCACATGGGGACAAAGATCTCACTTTTTGGGGAAATGTCCTCTGGTCCGATGAAACAATAATAAAACTTTTTGGCCATAATGACCATTGTTATGTTTGGAGGACAAAAGGCAAGGCTTGCAAACTGGAAAACACCATCCCAACTGTAAAGCACGGGGGTGGCAGCAGCATGTTGTGGGGCTGCTTTGCTGCAGGAGGGACTGGTGCACTTCTTTCCTCATGATGCCATTTATTTTATGAAGGACAATTATGTGGATATATTGAAGCAACATCTCAAGACATTAGCCAGGAAGGAAAATATTGGTCGCAAATGGGCCTTCCAAATGGACAATGACTTCCAAAGTTGTGGCAAACCTTTGTTCTTTCCTTTTGTATTTTTACGCTTGAAAAATCTTTGTGAAATTGCGTGAAATACACAGTGTGGTTTTCTCAAGAAGGGACAGGGTTTCGTTAGGACTTGGAAAATTATAAAAAAGGAAAAACTGAATAATTTGAGTTGCAGAAGTTCAAAAAAGCAGATCAGTAAGGAAAGCCCAGTTTAGAATCTTAAAATATTTAAATAACCATGTATTGTTCCTCCTATTTTTAACATGAAAGTATTGGTCTCTTACATAAGTGCTCACCTTTATTTATTGATTAATGGCTATTTTGCCATTAAATTCCTTCTAATAAGAAAAAAGGATTTCTTACAAAGTACGTCTATGTTCATGCTTTGTGGATTTATATTTGGCGTTCACTTTCAACACTTCCCTTTCTTTGAAAGCAGCTCCAAATCTGAAGTCTTCTAACACCAAGTACAGACTCCACCCTAACAGGAAATATCTTCTGGAATATTAATTAAAATTAATAATAATCTTCTTTATGTTTGTCATTAAATATTCTTATATAAGTGCATGCAGTGCAGGGTATGGTAGCCTGGCACATCACAATTTGCTAACACACTGCATTACTTTGCCTCTATGGCTCAATTTAAACTACTTTATACTCAATATTCCATTATATTTTGCATATTGGAAGCACATTGCAACAGCATGTTTGACTATTAAGCAAATGCACCAAACGTGCCATGTCACATTTTGTACAATCCAAGCATCCAATGGTTGTCATCAAACATAAATTGCATCAAAGACAAATGTGCCTATCACAGTTTCTGTAACAAATTGTATGTAATTCGTATTCTTTTGTTCTTCAAATCTTTTGAGAATATTTGGTTTAAAGGGAGAAGAATGTGTTTAAAAAGGCAAGGTAAATATGTTGTGATTGCGTTAGGAGAAAAGATAAAAAGATAGATTCAATCTCATTGACAGAATTTGATTATGGCTCCAAGTGGCGTAATGTATGCGCTAAATATCTGCAGATTTCAAGTGAGGCTCACATTGTTATGGTCCCTGCACAGCATCATCAGCATATGAATAATGAAACTTTGTGTCACTTGGCAACCGCAAAGTCTGTGAAAGGCAGTTGGAAAAGGGGACTGGAGTGTTTGTGTACTGTGCATATGGCCACAACGTTTAAAAAAACATGTTTTTTCTGAGCCCATGAGTTTTCTGCCTCCCCACAATGACAACTGAACAAGCTTTACACCAAAACTGTATACAGAACTCTGCTGCGCTCTCATTGGACAAACATCTAATCTCAGGTATGTTTGCAGTAATTCCATACCAGCCTATCAACCGTTCACCACCCTTACTGACGATGTTTGAACTTGTCCGGAATAAATAACCAGACTCCTTCAAATATTTTGTAGGTCTGTACACTGTTCAGAAAGCGACAGAAGTAGTAGGCAAAACTAACCATATTCTCTTGGACTAATGTTTATGGTTAGTTGTGGCTACTTCAGTGATCCCTGCATCTTTTATTGATGATATTGTAAAATAACCAGCACTATCATGTCGGTGACAAGCCCAAGCGAGTTTGGCATCCTGTGAAGCATGACACCAAGAAAACTAAAACGAAGCAATCAGTTATGTATAAACAATACTGAACTGAGATTTGAAGTCAGAATAAAAACGTAAAATAATAATTAACCGGCATTAGGGTAGGCCTATTGCGTAAAAAAAAAAAAAACACAAAAAAACTTTCCACCCCTATAGTAACTAAAACCACGAAGAGGCTATGGAAATAGTCAACAATGTGAAAACAATACATCTTTCAGGGTACACTACAAATACTTACCCAAAAAATTAAATTAAAAAGGAAGAGTAAATATTTCACAACTGGACTAACAAAGCTGAAATCTTCAGTTGCAGGTGTGCCTCTTCGTATTCCTCCCATGGTTGTGATAATTTGTCAAACATGTAAATATTTTGCTTTTTCATCAAAGCGGACACGTAAATAAGACTTTTAGACCTGTGTGGTCAACACAGCAAATCGTAAATTTTGTTCACACGAATAATGAACACGTCCGTCTCGACGATTGTATCTTTTCCGTATGGGTTGAAGACCGCACCGCACAGATTGCACGGCGTCTACTGTGTTTCAGCAAGTGGGCGTATTTGGTCGTGTGACACAAGTCACCTGTCCTGAAGTTTCACCGGCCAAATGCTATCGATTTCTTTGAGATTTTTTTATTATCATTAGGCTGCTGGATACTGATACGCGGAATGTAACACCATGTGGTGACACTGTCATGTAGGCTAGTTTTGTAGATTCTTCCGTGTTTTACTCCTACCACCACAACTTGATAACCGATCATGCTAATTAATCAAATCACATTTGACTAGTTTACAAGTTTATCCAATAGGCTAGGCTATCACTCTAATTGGAACAAAGCTAAATTTTGTTTATCGGGTGCGACAATTAGACCGAGCCGCTGAAGTTAATTGGGATGATGCGCTGAAGTTTAAATGCATGTGCACAGTTATACACATTTTTGCCTGGATGAGGTCGCGAGCTGCCCCTCCGGGAAGGACAGACATTATGCAAGGTGGAAAGAGGCAAAGGGCTGATGTCTACAACCGTGTGCTAATGATGACTGGAATCGAATTAGTTTCTCGTCTTCAAGCAACTTTTTTATTCTAACGGAATATCAATTAATTTCTTCTGATAGCACATTGCTATGGGGGAATGAAAAAATCGCCAAAAAAGTATATTTCTGCCATCGTGCAGGATCTCCCGCGAAACTGTGACGAATTGCTCTATGGCACAAGCACAGGCGACTACAGACCCTTTTTTAGGGGTGCAGAAGCATCACTAAGAGATGTTTCCACTGCACATGGTTATTATAGGATAAGCAGTTCGGGTCGGGCGCGAATTTTGTGTTGACCGGTAGGGTCAGGTTGCAGAATTTTTCGGCCATATCATCTGCAGGTGGCAGGGCAGGTACGGTATATTGCAAGTCGCGGGGGTAGGTCGGGTGCAGGTCGTAAAATCAGACCCGTGCAGGACTCTGCCTTGTGCATCCGAGCACGAGCGTTGTGACATCGAATATAGCGCTTAATAAAGATTTTTGTTTGTAGTCTGTACATGAAAGAAAGAAAAAATGTAGGCAATATAATTTTATTTTAAAACATTTTGGGGAGCACAGGTGAGGCTTAATTTAAATGGGCCCTATTATGCTTTTTGGGGTTTCCCTTTCCTTTAATAGGCCTATGTTATATAGCTTTTTGTGCATGTAAAAGGTCTGAAAAGTTACAAAGCATAGTCCACGCCAAAGGGAGCTACTCTCTCACACAGAAAACACTGCTCCTGAACTGCCTGAAACGCCTTGTTTGTAGTCCGGCGTTTTCTTACATTTACATCAAGAAAGCCTGGTTTACACTTCTCCGTGAGCGCGTTAGCGAACGTAAACGTTCATTTGGCGCTTCCGTTTGCACAGTAGTTTGCCTACATACTTCAACGTAAGTTTAACGGGCCCACTAGGTTGCAGTGTAATCCTGAATGTACAGAAAACCGTAGAAGAAGCACAGGCACGGAAACTCCCGTTCATGTCCCGCGAAAGTATAAACAACTAGACGAAGGTTGCTCACTGCTTTTCATATTTTCTTATAATAAATCAAATCAAGTTAATTTATAGAACACGTTTAAAACATGCAGAGCTGACCAACATGCTTTTTAATACTTTCACAAACAGTTTAAAACAGTTGTAACATTTAGCCTATGTACAAGCTAAGTGCCTAAAACCACTGATATGATTCGAAGGCTATTTAAAATCAGCCCATTTGCTCCATTTCATTGTGGCATCTGCGTTTTCATTTGTTTTGGATACAGCCAAAAATATTAACGAATACATCAGCAATCAGCAATCAGCGATTGTTTGACGCACTGAGAAGAGGCTTCGTGCAACCGGCTGTTAGGATATGGGAGGACTCCCTGTCAACACGTCGGCGGGCCTCGGTGAGCTACGCTTTCCCAGAAACCCCTGCTCTTCGAATCAACGCAGAGCTGTTTACGTGCTGCTTCGCAGAAGTATAAACCAGACTTAAGTCACACATTTTAATAATGTTTGGCACTCCACAACCAGAGCTAGTCAGAGCGAAGGCCCGGTGGTTTCGCCAAGTCGAGAAAACGCTGTTTTGGTAAGCGCAAAGGCAAATTCCCTTTGTTTGGCCAGCTGACCAATCAGAGCAGACTGGGCTCGTTGGGAGGGGGGCCTTAAAGAGACAGGAGCTTAAACGCAGCGTTTCAGACAGAGGGTGCATAGAGGTGCTGCAGATCCAGGTAGTTCGGAGAAATAAATAGTTTATTGAACATTAAAACGCGTAAACCTAGTAGAACTCCTAAATAAAGGTATGCACCTGAAAATTAGCATATTAGGGCCCCTTTAACCGATTAAATATTTTAGAAGTTTTATTTAGAGCGCCAGTCAATGGAAAGAAATTACCTCTGGAATACGCTCTCCCCTGTGCTTCCCTTTCACCAAGGGTGGCATCATTTTGGCCTCAAATCTGACTGAATCGTAGCCCTGGGACAACCACACAGATATATAAAATAGATAAACTGATATATTCATAGAATAAGAACAAGAACGTGTGATATAGACAATCACACTCAGAGATGATTTTGGACAGAACAGCAAAAGACATTTTATTAATTTAGGAAACGATGGATTACTTTATGTAATATATAATACATTTAATTTATAGGCACCTTTTTAGACACCCAATGTCACCATACATGGCATAGAATATAAAGTAAATATACGAAATGCCTTAAACATAGCACAGACACATGGGTATTGAGGCAGGGAACAACAAAAACAATATAAAACAGTCAAAGGGACTTAGTTATATAGTAACAGTCATCTAGAGGAGTTGGATAATTCAGGACAGCACCAACATGTTTGGAACTGCGTCGACTGCAGATGCATTTTTTCGTCATGACTGAGGGGAGCGCTTCGACCCAGAGGGAAAAACAATCGTTAAACCGTTGCAAATGTAGCTAAGCCGGAGAAGTAGTCCAAGTTCGGTGCACGTCAGAATGCTGTAGCCATTAAAGATGAGTAGCTGAGAGATGGTGCACTCCGGTGTCATGCCAGTCAGAGAAGATGCTAGCTGCATTTACCGGCCGGTAAGCAGAAGCGAGTTGTAGTGTAGTCCAAGGCTAGCCTGTTTGCCTAGCAACAACAATAACAAGTCCTTGCCAACAACAGCTGACCATACATGAAATTGGCTAGGATAAAAGTTGTCCCATAGCATTACAATAGCGGGATTAAAACAAAACCTTCAGAGCTAAATACAAAACACATTATAACCAATACAACCAGCATAAACAGAAACAAAACTAAATTATACTCTTCTGATAAATCTGAGCAACTATAGCAGCTATATATCACAAAACATAATCAGCGTTTGTTATGCATCTAAAGGAAATGACCTGCTTAAAGGTGGGGTAGGCAGTTTATTTTTGGCATCATTGGGAAAAAATTCCATATTAACCGTGCAGCATATTCCAATTCAAGTGGTCTGAGAGTGGGCAGGACAAACGTGTTTTCCGTTGTTTTTTTTAAATCAACGGATTAAACAGTGAATGCTCCAAATTTGTGTTACTTACTAAACGTTTTATTAATAAAAACAAATTCATAAATTTTCAGTTGATCTAAAAGTGACAGAGAAAATTCTACGGCTCCGAACCAAGGTACTGCTTGCGTTTGTACACGGATAATCAGTGCCAGATAATCACCGGGTCGAAAACACATTTCAAAACATCTAAGTAAAATGTAGGTCCCATTGCAAGATCATTGCTCAGTATAATTTGTACATATCTGCTTATTTAGCCTTTAAAGTAATAAACAGGGATATTCTCTCGTCGAAATACTATAGTTTTCCCTGCCTCCCCACACAGTTCTCACCCAATCGATCTTGCAAAAGTCAAAGCTCTGCCCAACAAACTTCTATAATTTATAATGATGATCTGGATCTTTTAGCTATGTAATTCCACACGACTTTTGGAAGTAGGCTAGCTGATCTGCTCATTTCTGCAGTCTGCTCTGCAAACTTAAACAAGACAATAAATTGACCAATTAATACATCTTGTTTTCTTAACGCACTGATTTTTCATGCATGCTTAAATACCATCTGTGGTCACAAATACGGCACGCATGCCCCTCGCAATCTTTAAAGAAACCAAGGCTTCGGTAGACATAACAAACAGAACATGAAAGGAAAGGTCCAACTTTTCTCATGACAATTGATAGGATCACTTAATGTACATTAAGTTCTTTATTAGCAGAAGTATTTAAAATGAAACTTTTTTCAAATCCGCTAGGTCCATTAATATAGCCTTATCAAATGATTTACCTTGATACTTAAAATGACCCCGCAACATGAATGGAACAACTATATAACGTTCCCACTTACATTCACAACCAATCGACAGCTAAAGTTTAGATTTAATGTGTTAGGCTATAAGCCTATGTAATCGTAGCCAAACTGACTGACAACCATACATAGAACATAAAAAATATGTCTCGCTTTATGGATTTCAATCAACGCGACTGAATTCTAAACAAAACAAAAACAAACTAGCTAGCAAGCTATATTAATGCTTGCTACAGGCACAGACGCATCATCTCAATTTCTACTGAAATAATCAACAGTTAATATTTTCCCGGACATGCCGTTAGGTCATAACAAAATTCTGAAAAACCAATGAACACATGCACTGAGATTATGTCTCTCGATATTGTTTTCCCGTCGCAAACCAAATGAAATTAATCAGAAAATGGAGAAAGGTATCGCTCTCACCGCTCAAGTGGCATTAGTGAAGTACTTCAAAGCATCAGATGTATCACATGTTTTGAGGGGGCGGATCTCTCATTTCCACGAAGTGATTGATCTGATATTTGGCTCACTCTTCAATGAGACCTCCTTGTATGTCCTGTGAAAAGCTCTCAAGCGACGGATGCATTTTGGGGTAGTAGCAACACAATTAAAGTATTTGAAACATATTTTAGGTCATTTATATATGACCGATCGGAGCCGTCGCTCAAGGTCATGTCCCAGAGGGGTTGTCTTGAAAATGAGTCGAAGTTTGACTGTTCAATAATATGGGAAGGGACCGGAAATTTGGCTTAAACGCTTGGGGCGCACCATTTTTGACTGGCCGTTTTGGTCTAAAAAGGCAGATTCTTACTAAGTTCAGCGTCTACCACCAGTGGTGAGTTTTAAAATTACAACTGATGTTATAGCGGTAGAAATATGGAAAAATTGAATATCAGTGGCTTAAGGATATGTGCTTAAACTAATTCATCAATCTTTTGATATTAAATAAAACATATATTTTTGTATTTAACTGCTTAAAGTTAAGGATTTTTTAGAGTAAGAACAAAACCTACGCTATTTGGTAGCTAACTGTGAATTAGCAAGAGCTGTATAAATATTAACACTTACTGTACATGTTGTGAAACTAAGTTCTACTCTTGAATGACTTAAAAGACAGACAAACCTGCTAAAAAAAGTTGCTATTCCAGCATTGGCAACAACGGCCTACACTACGAAGCAACTCAAAAAGAGGAAGACAGACTTATCAAGAAGTGAGTCTAAAACAGAGTCTGACAATAAACGCAATAGAACACATCGGTGAAGCGTTTCAGAGATGGAGAGAACTCCAAGATTGCCTTGGCTACAATTTGGATTCGGAGCTTGCCGTTATAGGGTTTCATTTAATGCCAAAATTTTGCAACTGGCTTTTCGTTTGTTGTTGGCTTCATTGCCTGTTGCCTGTTTTGGCTTTGTACAATGCACTTCTCGTTGCCCGTTGCGTTGACGTTTGTATTGACAATGCTGATAGCTATGTGTGATAGCTGTCTGTCCGTTCATTGTGTACCTAATTGACTTCCAATTTGTAAAGCGCTTTGAGTCCTTAGAAAAGCACTAAAAACGAAATCCAATTAATTATTGTTATTATTATTATTAGTTATGGCATTGCATTAATGCCAAAATCATGCAACTAGCTTTGCGTTTGTCGTTGACTTTTGGATCGGCTTTATATCGGCGTTTCTCATTGCCTATTGCATTGACAATTGACTATTCTGATCGTTACACACAGCCTTCCACTAGCAATATGTTTCCATCACTGTTGTCTGTTACTTACGACCTAGTCAACCGTTTGGGAGATTAAATATTTCTCTCAGCATTGTCAATACAGAGGACAACGCAATAGGCAACGAGAAATGCATTGTACAAAGCCAACGCAATAAGCAACGACCAACGCAATGTATAAAACCGGTTGCATAATTTTGGCATTAATGGAACCCCATATACTGTTGGCTCGCTGATGGTTGCCTCTGGCTTTGGTCAGTGGTCAAGCCGAGCAACCTCGTGTTGCGCGCATATGAAGCGCGTGCATATGCCCGTGCTCGTCGGTTGGGAGGGGCTTAGGATAGGGAGCGCTGCAGGAGGAGGGCTGTATTTTCAGGCGTTTTGTTTTGCTTTTGCAGAAAACTGCCTACTTCACCTTTAAATAACTAGTTAATAGATCGCTATCCCGAAACTCTTAGCAGCCGAGGTCCTCTGTTGAATTTCGAGTCACATAAGAATAAACGATGCCTCTTTGCGTATTACCTCCCGCCCCCAAAATGACGCCAGACTTACCCGTCCCCACAATATGAATTTAGTGAGTCCCAGAAGCGTAGACTCACAGGAACATGCCCTAAATGTCTGACGTAGTCGGTATGACGTTTACTTTATCTCCATTTAAGTGATCTTTCCATGGCCTTGAGTAGGGAGTATGCTGCTGTCGACGGCACATCAAGGATATTCTGGTGTAAAACTGTGGCTGGAGCCTAGATGCGCAGTCGATGAAAAGTGATATAAATGAATTTGCACCAGCATGTGACACCAGAGGCAGCCCTAGGTAGGTTAACTACCTTATTCGCATCTTTTAGGGTGCGTTGTCAACTGCTGCGGCTGTTTCCGAACAATTTTTAGTATCCTCTTCCTGAATAGCAAAATTGTCTGCACTTGGAAATTGAAAATTGAATAGTTTTTCTTTTTTCTTTTATACATGTGTATTATTTTTGAAAACCTGGTTAAAATGTGTAGTCTAAATGCCTAGCTAGTAATCTAGCCATAGGAAAGATGTTGTCATAAAACCGATTCGTATATTAAGAGACAAATAGATTTAAACTCAAAATACTAACCGTAGTAGGATAGTTGGCTTTAATAGTTTAGTCTAAAGGCTTTGCCGTGTTGCATCTAAATCGACTGAGCTAGCATGCTGTCCGTAATTTAAAGTATGAAGATCCCCTATAGTTGCTGTCTTCTATACTTTTCCTTAGCTCATTTGGCGGACTGGGATCTCTGAACAATTGAACTGGCATCTAATACAGCTGGCCAAAATATATGTTGGAGTAGCCTAGGTAAAATTTTGGTTGAAAATGTAAATTTTTAAGTTACTAACCAGTTCTGCCTGCATTCCTCTGATAAAAACTGCTTAGCAGCTCCCTTCAATTTTATTTGTATCTAGATAGTCTTTCCAATATGTTTGGCAGACACCGAACCCAACTGTCCCTAGCGCTCAGTGCTCCGACTGAACAATCTATTTTGTCCCCTAAAAATGTTGGAAGTCCTGATCTTAAGGGGAAATCTAAAGTGTAAGTACGTTTAGAGAAGAATCAGGCTTTAATTAATGCATCTTTAAACTTATCAAACTAAGCAGTCAGTGAAAATTAGAGCCTTGGCGTCACAAATCCAAGTTATATCATCTTAAAATGAATTATTTAATTTATACATTTTGAAAAGTTATGTTAAGGTATTAAAAACTGGTGCAATCAGTGACTTGCCATTGGCACTGGATAGATATTTAGAAGCTAATACCGCCATTTTTTTGCAGTTTAAAATCCTGAATAGGCCTATGGCGAAGTGGCCTACAAGAGTAAGCCTACAGGACTTTAATTGGTCTGTAATAGTATCACATTATTAGCATGATGTTGGCAATAAAAAACACAATTTACTGTCTGTCTGATTATATCTAGAGTTTGTATCAGTTTTACTGCATTTTCAGTATTTTTAAAGCACCCGCAGAAGTCAAATACGGTACCTATTTACTTACACCAATGTACCATCTGAAAACTACAACCAACCAATCTAGAACAAATGTACTCCTCAGTGCATCTCTAGAATTGTGTGTGAAGGCATACTCTTGGCTTCTGAATTTTATTTTGATGAGGTGTTACCCAATTTAAGTTCAATGGTAAAAGGTCAGTATTCCAGAGTTTGCTGAACCCTGCAGTACAATATCAGTCCAACATGCCCTTCTAAAGATATAGTTCTACCCTTGTTATTGATAATACAGGGAATTCAGTCTGCATGAAGAGTGCAGTAGGTTTAGATTTGCTTTTCAATCACATCCACAAACAAAATAGAAATTAGGTGTTGGTACCAAATGTACCACCTCCAAATGATTAGCTAACCATCTGTTTTTTCTGTTCCTCAGAGTAACAAAAGGAAGAGGAGATAGAAAACGTAAAGACAGGAAGGGAACCAAAGAACCTTACTAAAAAGTCTACAAAGGAGGGTCCAAAGGTGGACAGTCGAAAAATAACTAATTTGATCAGGCTCTAGTCACAACCCACACTAACATGCCCGGCATCTTGTTTGTGTTATGGAACTTGTAACACAAACTCATGAAGATGCGCCGGGACTACCGATGTACCGTGTGGAACGTCAAGTCTACGATGAGGCCTACCTGGACTCCCAGCTTCTCCACCGGAAAGAAAGGAGTCCTCTGAGCCTCAGACAGAGACTGGGACAACATGTCCAGTAAGCATCAAATCTAAAGCAATATTGTTTAGCATTGTCCTGTAAAGTTAAAATGAGGCTCAGATGGCTCGCCTTGGAATATAGTACTATCTTTTAAACCCACCCAGTTTTTACGACGTGCGTCTTGAGTATAAAGTAAAAAGTGTATAAAGTAATTATCCAGAGTTTTCAGAATGAGTCATCATTGATCCAAGACCAGGGTAATACATCCTAAAACATCATTCAAAAATATTTTAGGAAAAAGAACCGTTAGTTCACGTTATTTTGTATTTTTCATCATGCACAGCTAGAGCCGTAACTATACCATGTTATCAAGACATGCCAGGTATAGTTGGAGTACAAAGACAAAAAAAAAGATTTTTCTTCCAGCTTTCTTGGCTATAAATTATTACAAATGTCTTACACAGGAGCAAAGGTGTGTTCTAGATTTGTATTATTTAAAAATTTGTATAAAAAATATATTTTTTGTCACGTCTGCGGTTTAGTGCTTCATGTAGATACTCTTGTCCAGATTCGTAGACCTTGGTCCTCGCTTGTGGACTGAACTCTTCAGCTCATTTCACACGTTTTAATTAAATTTTGGTCAGAGGAATTAATGGCTAGTGCAAGAGCATTTTTTTGTGTCAGTGAATTATTTTCATTTGGGTTTGAAGGTGTACTTTCAAGTTTTTTCTTCTTAAAGATCATACCACAACCCAGCTAAAACTCGCCAAAAAGTAGCTTTTTTATTTTTTGTTGTCATGTTCCTTTTAATTTTTATTAGGGAAGCACTTAATTTAAATCCATATGTGGATGTCGACAATCTTTCACATGCTTTTGTTTGATAACCTTTTGCATTGTGTGCGTGTGAATGTGTATTGTACAATCTGATATCCCCAAATCAACTAGTCATTCCCAAATCCAAACTCAAGAACTTTGGGGATTGTGCATTCTCTAGGGCAGTACCCAAACTTTCTCCCTCCTCTAATTCGCAATTCTAAGTCACTATCGATCATTCCATCTATTCACTCTACCCTTAATGAACTCTCTTCATTAACTTGAGGCTTATACCACAAAGCAAGTTCAACATGCCCAGGATATCTTTTTGTTATCTGGCTTCACTAACCCTAACAACCAGAATCACGTGTAAGTGATACCACGAAGGTGGTTATCGACTCTGTAAACCAACCCAGGTTCACCCAATCTAGCCATGAGCGTGTTCACATAAAAGGGGTGTTTTTTTTTTTTTACATTATGACCAATCAAAAACATGGACAAGTCTATCAGATCCTCATATTTTACATAAGATGAGCAAACTGTAACATTAGACAAATATGAAGAATTTAAATATATAGTGCAGGCTAAATGCTGCCAAAGGCAGGAAGGAAAGCTGGGAAAAAAATGCCAATTGTGTGAATGCGTGAATTATTAGGCTTATTGCTGTTTGCAACATTAAGGTACATGCGAGTCGATCAGACTGTAATTACAATTATGTATGTAAGTATGTGTCATTAAGGTGTATTACTTTGGCGTGAAAGACTGCAAACCTGGCAGTGTTAAACGTGTCACTATTCGCGAACCATGCTTGCAAGAGAGATCAATGGATAACTAAATTGACGTTTTTAACAGTTATCTATATTTATTAATACATTTTTACTCATCTCTACAACGCGACATTGCACATGGCATTTGTCCTACTTTATTTAATAATTGTATTGATCTTGTAGGTCTACATCATAGATTTGATATGTTTTTATTTGATCTTATTTCATTCTTTACTGTTATTTTGCACCTTTACGCAGTTGGTGGGTTTACATTTTGTTGTAGCCTACTGTATACGGACAAATGGGGAATTAAAGCAAACTTTGAACTGAGGTCCACGGGATCTTTTAGGATGAGTGATGCTATTTTCCAAGATAATTGATTGGTCAGTAGGTGATGCTTTTATACGTTTTGATCTGTTATTTCGAACATAACCTGTTCGAAATAACGGACCAGGTTAGGTGTGCAGCGTAAGTTACCATGGCGATTTACCACTGTAAAAAGTGACCCACCATCATGGTACTGATAACCCAGGGTTAAACCTGAAGTTACCTCGCTAACCCCAAATCCTGCTTCGTGGTATAGGCCTCCGTTCTGTCCTTCAACAAAACATTGCGTTTTTTGTTATACTGTTTTGTTTTTCCTTAACTTGGTTTAAAATGATGTTGCTCTTGGTCTCTTCTCCCTCTTTCTGTGTCATTGTCTGTTGCCATGTTTACTGTGTACCTTGTGAAGCATCTTTAGGTTTTAGAAAAGCGCTTTATAAATAACCTTATTATTATTATTATTAACCCACACTTACTGGCACCTCTGTTCCACCAACACAGGTGCACATCTGAAAGGGCCAAAGCCGTTGCTCTGAGTTTTCTGCCCATCCTAACATGGCTACCATCTTACCCAGTCAAAGAGTACCTGGTTGGAGACCTGGTATCTGGCCTTAGCACTGGAGTCATGCAGCTCCCTCAAGGTAATACTGCAGTGCAACAAGACCTAAATACCATGTTAAAGGGGAATTTCACCCTACCCTTCCACTTAATATTTAGCTTCAAATGTTAATTACAGTACATCTCTGCCTTGAATAACAAAATCATCTCAAGCTAGAGGATTTTAAGCACGTTGTTTTAATTTTTAAAGCTTGGCGTTCAAATCTTGTTTGGCCATTCACATTGGACCACAATACCCAGAAATCCTGGAGAATTATATCGCCACCCTCTAGGAAATGGGGCGTATCTAACTATTGGTTGACCATGCTTTGGCGTCAGGTTGTAAACAAACAGTTAGCTAGCTAGCTACGTTTTCGGCCGGCAGCACAGCTGAAAGGGCACAGTTGACTAGCAATATGCCCGCATGGTGCTTTGTCCCAGGTTGCGAAATAGCATACCCTCTTGTTGCTTCAATGGAAATGCCCCCGAAAAAGTAACGCATTGGTGGGATGTTAAGATAAATGAAGAACGGCCCCCTTGCTTGTTGTAGTCTTTTAGAAAAATAATAGTTGGAGGAGCGTGTCTATCTTCTAATCTTGAGAACAAACGACACATTGTTGAAACATGCCAAATGGCTCCTTTAGAAGTGGACAAACATATCTGTTCCCACATAGGTTTAAACATCGATCGAGATTGTACAGATTCATCACGGAATGTCAAACTGTAAGGTACATTCATTTTTGGATTGAAAATCTAAACAACACACCCTATGATGTCGTTGGGTGTGCTTTCACAGAATGCGCTTTATCGGTGTTCGGAATATAGAACTCCATTATGAAACTTCTCTCACCTGTCCAGTTGTTTATATTAAGAGGAGAATACTTAATTTGTTGTTTTTAGGTGAAATTCCTTTTTAAGAGAAGAGTGGTCTGGTGAAGAGAGAAAGGAAATCTGTTTTGAGTGTCAACAGATGTGTTTTTCGTTTCATGATGTGTGGCTTCTATTCATTTGGCTAAAGGCGGACACTAAATACTAGTCAGTATACTTCTTTTTCAAATTTAGTGGATGACAGTCTCAAAGATGAATGATTTAAAAAAAAAAAAAAAAAAAACAGGACAAAAAAAAAAACTGTTGGAGGCCCACAAAGAAAATATCTGAAACCAATACAAATATTGAATCAAATTAAATTGCTTGTTTTCAGAGCTTACTTTCTTTGATATCTAAGTCTATTTAATGCCATGCCTTTTTGTTTTTGGTTTGATTTGCCAGTGTCTAACTAATCTCTTAAATTGTTTTATTTGTCAATGCAACATGTGGAAAGATTTAGGCTAGTGGCATTGAATCATAGGATGTAGTAATCAAATGTCTACTCGGCAAATCCTTTTTCCACGCAGTGGATCAAGCTTGTGAGAGAAAACGTAACATAGCTTGTTAATTAGCTGATGCAGGGAACATAAGTAGACACCGATAGTATATTATTTTGACCAGGCCTGTGTGTCTCCCTGGCTTCCTCTCGCTCCCTCTCTAGGATTGGCCTATGCCATGCTTGCTGCTGTGCCGCCAGTGTTCGGCCTCTACTCTTCCTTTTACCCAGTGCTGCTCTACACTTTGTTTGGTACCTCCAGACACGTATCAATTGGTGAGCCCTAAACCTTTTGTTGTGCCATGTTTACATAACAAATGAATGGGTCACGATTCACAGAGGGACACTGAGGTACAACAAACGCTTCCTTGGAAGCAATTAAAAGTGTGGTTCAAATTGGTAGCATCCCAACATCATGGATGCCAAATATAACTACTTCTCAGAGAAATAAACCACAAATGGCATTTAGAATTAATTTATTTTACATTTTCATTTATTTCTACTTATATTTTTGGCAAAATCATTTCATATCAATAATTACACTAAATAAAGATCTATTTGTGTGTTGGTGTGAAGGTACGTTTGCTGTGATCAGCCTGATGATTGGCGGTGTGGTGGTGAGAGAGGCCCCTGACTCTATGTTCTACATCCAGCCCCTCAACGGCACCAACATGTCCAGTGTGGTGGACGTGGAAGCCCGGGACGCCAGGAGGGTGCAGCTGGCCGTGGTCCTCACTGCCCTGGTGGGTGTCATCCAGGTTGGTGAAGCCCAGTTTACCCAATAGAGTGACAAATCCTCTGGAGAAAGCATAGCCAGTCCTTGCATTAACTCACGCTAAGTGGTTGGATTTCCTCCTCTTATGTTTATTGGTCTCTCTGTTTTTCAACATAACTTAGGCTGACATACACATCCTGATTCCTGAGTGTTTCCTTCAAACTGTCTCCAGTAAAGTAGCAGAACTATTTTAAATATGTGTATATATTTATTCTGCTCTCTCTCTCTTTGTGTCTACCTGCCTATCTCTCTCTCTCTTTGTGTCTACCTGTCTATCTCTCTCTGTAATCCCAGCTGGTGTTAGGCTTTCTCAGATTTGGTTTTGTGGCCATCTACCTTACGGAGCCCCTGGTGCGAGGATTCACCACGGCTGCAGCTGTCCACGTCTTCGTCTCCCAGCTCAAGTACTTGCTTGGTATCCACACGCAGCGCTTCAGTGGACCTCTGACAGCCTTCTATGTGAGTGAAACCTTTCCCTTCAAAATCCCTATTTCTTTTCTCACTAATAAACATTAAAATGAACACTCCTCACAGGCCTATTTTCTACTTTCCCTCAGAGTGTTCACGCAGTGTTCAGAAAAATATCCAGTACCAACGTCACCACGCTTATTGTGGGCCTGGTATGTATGGTTTTCATTTACAGCGTTAAAACCATCAACGAGCGCTTCAAGAAAAACCTGCTAGTGCCAATCCCTGGGGAAATTATAGTTGTGGTTGTTTCGACTGGAATCTCCTACGGTCTCAGCCTATTTCACAACTACCAGGTAGAGGTCGTTGGAAAAATCCCCACAGGGTATGTTGGCTGAGGGTCTGAAAGGAGAGTTTATGTGCCAGAAAAGTGTATGTTACATTTTATGTCATAGGAAATATTTAGTTGCAATAGTTTTGTTGTTGTTTTCAGGCTTCTCCCACCTTCAATTCCGAAATTCTCCCTTTTACCTAATTTGGTCATGGATTCCATCGCTGTAGCAGTTGTGGGCTTCTCAATGAACATCTCTCTGGCCAAGATCTTTGCCCTGAAGTACAGTTACCGTGTGGATGGTAACCAGGTTAGTCTAAGGCTCTTATAGTAAAGTTTACTGATCAGTTCCAGTTTCTATAATGGTGGGTTGGTGATATGATTTATTTTTGGAACTGAAAAATAAGAGTAGATAATGCAAAAAGGAGGCTTTTGTTTTCCCATAGGCTTCTTCAAAAAGTAGGTTTCATGTATTTTTTTATTGCCTCTTTGTGGACAAAGGGTCCCAAGTGTTGACCATAAGCTTTTAGGGGTCTTGAGCTGAACTATAATGGATTCTGTACTTGTTTAGTTTCTGACCCTGAAAAGAAATATTAAATTAATAGATTTTGTGTAATCTGGCGACAAGACAATATTGGTCATTTTTGTCTGAAGATTGTTTAATATTTGAATTTTAGTAATCTTTAACTCTTCTTCATACAGGAGTTGATTGCTCTTGGTCTATGTAATTTTGCAAGTTCTTTCTTCCAAACCTTTGCCATCACCTGCTCCATGTCCCGAAGCCTAGTACAGGAGAGCACTGGTGGCAAAACACAGGTAGCACAAACACACCCTAACACATACACAGTCAATTATCTTTTCTAGGTCTTATCTGCATTCACCCATCCTGTTTACCTAATCCATGTGTGTGCAGTACAATGAAGTGTCGCCTGTATACGTAATGACATGACTCTTATTAGCCATTTACTGTTATTGTATTCTGCTCGGAAGCATGCAACTGTGTCTTATCTAATCCAAATGGACTGGAAATGCAACCGATTAGATTACTCATTATTTTGCCTGTGTGGTGAGGTTACATGTTTAATGTTTTATCTGATCACATCTATATTGGTACCATAAATCTATTAAGGAAGTAGGTAAACTTGTAGGTCCTTTTATTCAAATTGAGTTAAAGCCAAATAATATGTTAGCATTGCTTTAAAAATGTTGTGTGTGTGTGTTTACAGATCGCAGGGCTGTTGGCGTCTTTGGTGGTGCTGCTGGTCGTGGTGGCCATTGGTTTTGTGTTTGAGCCTCTGCCACAGGTGGGTTCCACCAGCACATTCCACCAATGCTACCATGCCATGGTTTGCTGCGTGACGGAAATAGTGACAGTTTTATTTTCATTTAAATATCTAATTCAATCCAAACTACCATATGTGAAATTAAACTGCCTATCAGAATTTCTCCAGCTCCACTTAGTTTGCTTTTATACCCGCCTCACCACACCGTACAGGGCCGACAAAATTGTGTCTCAAGTCTCTTAACAATGTTTTAAAACCACATTTACTTGATTATGTTTTTTTATTGACTGGTGTTTAGTGCTTCAATATTCATTCAAAGTCAACATTTGTTATATATTTAGTTAATTTTCTGCATACATGTCTAATAATTTTCTTTTCACAGACTGTGTTGGCAGCCATCATCATGGTCAATCTGCAGGGCATGTTCAAACAGATTAAAGACATCCCTGTATTGTGGAGGACCAGCAAAATCGAATTGGTTAGTCTTGAACACTGCAGCCTATATAATAACAAAACAGAAGAACACTTCAGCCTATATAATAACATAAGAACACTGCAGTATATATAATAACATAACATAAGAACACTGCAGCCTATGTAATAACAAAACATAAGAACAGGGCCATCAGACTGAAGAAGGAGGCCTTTCGGGCTTGGTTGGCTCAGGGGTCTCCTGAAGCAGCAGACGGGTACCGGCGGCCTGAAGGGCTGCAGCTTCTGTAGTCACAGAAGCAAAAACCCGGATGTGGGAGGAGTTCTGGGAAGCTATGAAGAAGGACTTTCGTGTGGCCTCAGGGAATTTCTGGCAAACCGTTAAACGGCTCAGGAAGGGAAAGCAGGGCTTGGCCCAGGCTCTGTTGAGCAGGGGAGGAGAACTGTTGACTTGGACTGGGGATATTGTCGGGCGGTGGAAGGAGCACTTTGAGGAACTACACGTCCTCTGTGCAGCGGGCAGAGTTCGAAGACTCTGACCTCTGCCAGGGATATGGGTGAGGCTTCCCCACTGAGTTAGTTTGGAAGCTCCTCAGTGGCAAGGCGCCGGGTGTGGATGAGATTCGCCCCGAGATGCTGAAGGCTCTGGACATTGTTGGGCTGTCTTGGTTGACACGCCTCTTCAGTGTTGTGTGGAGGACAGGTACAGTACCTTGGCAGACCGGGGTGGTGGTTCCTATTTATAAAAAAGGTGACCGGAGGGTGTGCTCCAATTATCGGGGTATCACACTTTTCAGCCTACCTGGGAAAGCTTATGCCAAGGTGCTGGAAAGGAGGGGGGGTAGTAGTAAACGGAGTGTGTCTGGTTTGGGGTAGGGATGGGCACGATTATTCGAATATTCGATTATTCAAAATGATGTGGGAATTCGAATTTAGCTGCAGTTATTTATTTATATTTTTACCTAAAGTTAATTTAAATATTATTCATTAGCGATTTTGATAACATACTGTTTATAATGTGTAAACCAATAGCATTGAAATATGTAAAAAGTAGAAAGAAAAAGCACAATTTCAATGCATTGAATACATTTTCCCTGCTTTCCACACAAGTAGTTTTAAACTTGCAGGCAGCGCGCCAACTGAAGGTATGAGAGCGCTCTATGCTAGTGCGCTGGATCACCGATACAAACACATGCGCTTTATAGCGCCGACTCTCCACTCAGAGATCAAAGAAAATCTGTTCAAATGTGTCAGAGTAAGAAATATTCAGAAATTGGAAAAGGAATATGTTTATTTATTTAGCGAAGACCAGATCACGGAAGCCCTTCAGGCTACATTACAAGTGCGCTATAGAAAATAAATAAATAAATAAATAATTAAACCATAAACAAAAATTATTTTGATTGATTGATTCAATCAATCAATCAATCAATCAATTTATCTATGTACCTTTTTATTTATTTATTTATTTATCAATTTATTTTTAATTCTTTCTTTTTTTCATTTTTTTTCCCCCCCATATAATCTTTTAATTTCGGTTAATCGATTAACCGAAACATTTTTGATAGAATATTCGAATAGTGATATGGCCTAAAAGGCCCATCCCTAGTTTGGGGGCCTCAGAATTGCTTCTCTGCTCTTTGCAGATGATGTGGTTCTGATGGCTTCTTCAGACCGTGACCTTCAGCACGCACTGGAGCGGTTTGCATCCAAGTGTGAAGCAGTCGGGATGAGAGTCAGCACCTTCGAGTCTGAGGCCATGGTTCTCTGCCGGAAAATGCTCTCTCCGGGTTGGGAGTGAGTTGATGCCCCAAGCGAGGGAGTTCAAGTATTTGGGGTCTTGTTCACGAGAGGGAAAAATGGAGCGTGAGATTGACAGGCGGATTGGTGCAGCATCAGCAGTAATGTGGGCGTTGTACCGGACAGTCGTGGTGAAGAAGGAGCTGAGCCAAAGGCGAAGCTCGCGATTTACCAGTCGGTCTACGTTCCGACCCTCACCTATGGTCATGAGATTTGGGTAGTGACCGAAAGAATAAGGTCACGAGTACAAGCGGCTGAAATTAGTTTCCTCTTTAGGGTGGCTGGGCTCAGCCTTAGGGATAAGGTAAAGAGCTCGGTCATCCGGAGGGAGCTCGGAGTAGAGCCGCTGCTCCTTCGCGTCGAAAGGAGCCAGATGAGGTGGTTCGGGCATCTGATTAGGATGCCTCCTGGGCGCCTTCCTTTGGAGGTTTTCCGGCCACGCCCAACTGGTAGGAGACCCTGGGGTAGACCCAGAACACGTAGGAGCTGGAAAACGTTGCTGGGGAGAAGGACGTCTGGACTACCCTGCTTAGCCTGCTGCCACCGTGACCTGGCCCCGTATAAGTGGCGGAAAATGGATGGATGGATGGCTATATAATAACATAACATAGGAACACTGCAGCCTATGTAATAACATAGGAACACTGCAGCCTATGTAATAACATAGGAACACTGCAGCCTATATAGTAACAGCCTAAGAACACTGCAGCCTATGTAATAACAAAACATAAGAACACTGCAGCCTATGTAATAACAAAACATAAGAACACTGCAGCCTATGTAATAACAAAACATAAGAACACTGCAGCCTATGTAATAACATAAGAACACTGCAGCCTATATAATAACATAACATAAGAACACTGCAGCCTATATAATAACATAACATAAGAACACTGCAGCCTATGTAATAACATAAGAACACTGCAGTATATATAATAACATAACATAAGAACACTGCAGCCTATGTAATAACAAAACATAAGAACACTGCAGCCTATGTAATAACAAAACATAAGAACACTGCAGCCTATGTAATAACATAAGAACACTGCAGCCTATGTAATAACATAAGAACACTGCAGCCTATATAATAACATAACATAAGAACACTGCAGCCTATATAATAACATAAGAACAGTAATAGAAGTGGAGCCAAACTGAAATACTACACTGACGATGCGTTCACACCAGTAGCGATGGTTTGATGCGAGCATTTGCTTTCCACCGACTTTCAGTGGGTTTCGCGCGAACAGGTGCACAGGGCTTTTGACGGGTATCGCGTGAACAGGTGCACAGGGCTGGATTGGACAGCAGGCGAGAGAAAGTAGGTGGGGAAAATTGAGAAATCCTCATTACTATGCGAATGAATGAGGTTAAGGCGACGATTGCGTCCCTACAACCAATATTACGTCGTGAGACTTCTTTAAAAAAAAAAAAAAATCAGGTCCACTCCAGACAGTGAAAGTATTTGCTATCATTGATTAGAAAATGATAAAATAATTTGTAACCTTTGCCTATGCTTAACAATTCCACATTTTGTAACGTTCTGCAGCCTACTTGGTCAGGGAATTGGATAGATAATTTCTATTTCAGCTAAGTTTTCTTTTTTTACATTTTACTAGTATAACACCTTGCTCAATATCTTATGAAATATACACCTCCAGAACTTGTCTGTAAACAGGAAGTACCTGTTTATTACCAGTTATTACAATGTTTTTGGGTACTGACTTGGTATTTATAACACAAATTACACAATAACACATTACCTGGTTGCCATATACCAGGTACATACCAGTTATTATCAGGATAGTTTGGGGTTCTTACTTGGTCATTTCTTTAACTGTGAAATAAAGTGCTACCAAAATTATTCTTGAACGAAATATTTAATGATCGTACCAAACAGATTCTGTTTAATCAGGGAACGCTTACTTCCTCAGTACATACACAAAAGCACACTGGTATAGGCTACACACATATAGTGGCTTGCAAAAGTATTCAACCCCCTTGAAACTTATAAGATTTGTCTGGATTACAAATGATACTTAAATACATTTTTCCGGCTAACTCAAACTCTAACAGTACATTTTCAGTGCCAAAATCAATTATCCGTCAGCAGATCTTTTAAAGAAAAGAAAAAACTGAAAAATGCTGCTTGCATAAGTGTTCAACCCCTACACATTAGTATTTGCCGGAGCCACTTTTTGCTGCAATAACAGCCTACTTTTGGGGTAAGTATCTACCAGCTTTGCACACTGTTCGGGAGTGATTTTTGCCAATTCTTCTTGACAGATTCTCAATGGGATTGAGATCTGGACTTTACTTGGCCACTGTAAGACATTAACCTTTTCGTTGTTTAACCACTCCTGTGTTGCTTTGGCCTTGTGCTTGGGATCATTGTCCTGCTGAAAGGTGAAGTTTCTCCCAAGCTTCAGTTTTTTAGCAGACTAAAGCAGGTTCCCTTGCAGTATCTCCCTGTATTTTGCTCCATCCATTCTTCCTTCAATTTTAACAAGATGCCCAGTCCCTTTTATCCAGAAAATGTGAGATATTCTAATGTTTGAGAGGTGAGGCCAATTGGAAGGCCTACAATTTCCTCATTAGGGCAATATTGTTCATTTGTGCAATCTTTTAGCTTCCAATGTACAGGGGTTGAATACTTATGCAAACAGCATATTTCAGTTATTTATTCTTCTTCCAAAATATTCTAACATAAAACTAATCCGACTACTGGCATTTAAATGGTTAATTCATTGTACACCACAATTATTATTTTTATTTTATTCATACAGGGTTAACTGACTGAGCCTAGGTCTCTTTTACAGCAGTGTCCTGTTTAAAAGCAGGATATATAAAAAAAAAAGCCTGTAGATCATTGTGCGAATCAAACTTAGAACCAGCCAAGAACTCTCTCCTTGGCTGAAAACGGCAGTAGTTTTAAAAATTTCAGGAAGGACCCCCGATGACGCAATAGAGTAATTTTCTCAACTCGTTGACATTCTACTGTTTGATCGCGAAATGCTAAATGACTATACCAATGTTGTATTTTAAACATTGTATCTGATAAAAAACATATCAAAAGATAGAAAATTGGTGAAGTATCGCTTTAAATCTCAGCACACCCGGATCTTTACTCTAATGAGATCACGTTGTTATAATATGGGGAAGATGGCTACACCTCCTTAACTGGTAACTTTATGGTACTTAATTGTGAAAGTGTCTCCTAGTACTGTATTTAATCAAACAACTGATTCAAGACTATTCCACTATCACTTATGCGCACCAATCAGCTTAAAACTACCATGAGTAATTTTAAGGTAGATTTTAATTATTAATTTTAAGGTATTAAGAACTTAAATCTCAGTCATTTTCAGATCACACAATTCATATTATGCAGAGCTAAAGTCTGAATAAAGTCTATTATAACTAAAGTTTATATTAGCCATAATTTTACTTGAAACTGTTGGTACAAATGGTTTGGCAAAACTCTTAAACTTTACAACCAAGTTAAAAATATGCTGCACTCAAACAATAAGATTGCACACAGTAAACATCACTAGTGAATTCTTGTAATCAGATTACACATTTTGTAACTTTCAAATCCTTTTTTATTTAGGTGATTTGGGTTGTGGCTTTTGTATCGTCTGTGCTGTTGGGACTAGACTATGGCCTTTTGGTGTCCATTGGGGTTGCAATTGTTACTGTCATCTACAGAACACAGAGGTATGTATATATCTGGGACTTCATATTTTGTTGTCTCATTTTGGACAGTATTTTATATTTCCAAATGTTAATGCAGAAATGTTTCTACTTGCAATAATAGTACCCAGAGGTCAAATGCATCACATGCCTGTCTGTTTTCTACCCTCTACGCTTCCACCTCTCCAGCCCCAAAACCGTCATCCTTGGTCAAGTCCCTGACACAGGAATGTACTGTGATGTAGAGGAGTATGAAGAGGTAAAACATATTAGGATTTCTTTAGTTGCCTTAATGGTTTTGTGAATAATGGTCTCATTAACTCTCATTTGGCTCTAGGCGACAGAGTGCACGGGGATTAAGATTTTTCACTCCAACTCTTCGATCTACTTTGCAAACAGTGACCTCTATTTGATTGCCCTTAAAACAAAGGTAATTTCTGCCAATATCAGGCTCCATGAAGGTACTGTCAAATTAGCAATCTAGCTAGCTAATTATAGTGAAATAAACTGTGTTCCATGAGACTTCATATAACAGTCAAGTTGCCTGTAAATTATGTTTCATGCAATTTGCAAACTGCAACAAGTTGCGTGAAGGTTTACTGTGTAAAGCCAGGCTTAGGATATAAGTCAATAGTTGTATTATCTTATTTGCTAACATTTGATATTTTTAAGGAGTTGAGAAAGCTGAGCTAAAATCAGTTGAAACATAAACCTAGCAGTAAACTGAGTATTGTCGAAGTCCTCTTCAGAGAACGGAGAACTTGTTGAAAGAACAACTGTATCAGAAGTACTATATCAGTCAGGTTTCTGTGATTAGATGAAAGCCACTGTAAATTACAAAGCATATTATACCAGTATAACTGTTCTATGGTCAGATGAAAGCCACTCTAAATTAAAAGGCATATTATACCAGTATAACTGTGCACCTAGTGTTTAGTAACAAGACCTAAAGGTCTCTGAGAGCTTGATCAATGACTATCTTGTTTGATGTAACAAGAAAAATAACAAAGCATGGCACCTGGCTAATACTTTCTCTACAGTAAAGTAGTGGTGGCAACCTCATTCTATGTGCCTTTCAGTGGGGGAAAAAAACAGGATAGACCTTTCAGATTCAGACTGGGTGGCTGGTTCACCTAAACTGTTTATCTGAAATTTGCCAAAATAACCTGGATGAAATTCACAAGTTATGTAATTATGGTGATTAGACAAATGGGCCAAATTTGGAATGTTGTAGCACAATTTAGACAAGAATTTGGAACAACTGCTCACTAAAAATAACAAACTTCTTTATTTAGACTGTGTTCCTAAACCTGTCGTTTGTTGGAGCCAAATTACCTTATGAATGGATTTTAAACTCTTTCCTTGTTTTGTGTCTTCTTTTGACTTATCAGAATTATAGTTGGACACGTTTGTGCATTGAAAAGCAAATATAATCTTTACACATATTTGCAGTTACAAAGTCCAACTTCAGTTTGTCCTGAATTAGCAAGTATTTCTTCATTTACATTGACACGTGTTTTAAACAACCATTTCTGGCAACTTTAACATAACGTCTATCCTCTTTATTTTAGACCGGCGTTGACCCGGTACAATTACAGGCAGTTCGGAAGGCCCAGAAAATCAAACTGAAGAAAGAGATTAAGGAGATGAAAAACCAGAAGCTGAACCATTCTCAACAGAAAATGAGTTCTATACTCAAACTAGTGAGGTTATGATTTTGTATATAACATGTTTACATTAACGTCAGCACATTTGACGGCTAGACAGATGGCATCATATTATCTCTGATACACCACCAGAGATCCAAAAGAAATCACAATGAAAGTATTATGGATAAACTTTGAGCCTCAAATTTAAATCAACGACTCCAATGATGTACGTTTGTAAAAGAATGGCAAGTGACGATTGAAATCAACGACTCCAATGATGTACGTTTGTAAAATGAATGGCAAGTGACGATGAAATAATTTAAAGATTTAAAGTGACGCAAGTGACAATTTAAATCAACGACTCCAATGATGTACGTTTGTAAAAAGAATGGCAAGTGACGGTGAAATAATGAAACTCCCAAAAACAAAGTAATAATATGTAATTCAGACATAGATGGTTGAATGTAAGCACAACACTTGTCTCCTCTGTGATTGGTCCAGGATATAGAACATGGAATGATCCATGAAGTGGTCGGGGGTGTTTCTCCAAACCAAGTGGAAGTGCACAGGAATGGGCAGGTGGCTGAGGTGCATGCAGAGTCAGATTCTGTTGAGGCCTGCTTACTTAAGCCCCTCAGTCCTATTCGCTCCCTCATCCTGGACTGGACCCCCGTTAACTTTATTGACTCAGTTGGGGCCAAGGCCATCAAATCTGTAAGCACTGTAGAGTTTGTCTTTTTCAAATATAAAATTTTTGTACTATTTGTTTAAATTTTGTTATCAAACTTACTGATATGTAAGAAAGAAGATCTACTGTATTAGCTGCTTATATTGTTAGTACCGCCAAGCTTGAATGTCGGCAAAGCCATTGTGTTATCTATTCTCATTTTGTGATGTCACTGCAGCTGATAAAAGAGTATGCAGCGGTGGATGTACGTGTGGTCATTGCTGGATGCAGCAGTAAGTATCAAGTTTTCTCTGCATACTAGATGACTTACTGATTGATATATCGTATGTTTGCTGAAAAATGTTGTTTAAGGGTTGGAATGTTTTGCACCTTTAGCATTCTAAATCCAATTTAACTTAATCTGAAGATTTCAGTTTTGTAGAGGTTATACCACAATCTGCACTGCACAGTCTGTAAGAGCTTTCCTGTTTTTATCATCATACCAAACAGGGATCCTATTAGATGAACTTCACACCTTGCAGTTTTTCGCTGGAGTCATTACCCCAGAGATGTTCTTCCCTACTGTCCATGATGCTGTGCTGCATTGTCAGCACCATACATTCCCACCCACCAACCTCGTAGTTGAATGACGCCTTCAGACGATAGGGCAAATTGCTGTTTTCCATCAATCATGAACAGCACACAAGTGTTTATTGCTTAATTCTCATTTTTATTGTATACTGATTTTAAGTTTATAAAAACAAATTAAATCACCTAAACTGCACAATCTTGTGTAAACTGATTAAATGGTAGACAGAGACGGGAACATGTTTTCTTTTTCCTTTCAGAAGGTGCACTCGTTTTCTACCCACACAAAGTGTACCAGAGTCGCCTAAATTGAATATACACAGTAGATTTATTTCCAAAGAAAATATTTTTCTATGTGAAATTTGTTTGTTTCTTTTGCTGCAGAAATTCCTTACAGTTTTATGTCTTTGTAAAGCATTCTCTTATTTACCTTTTAGTGGTTCCTGCATTGCACCTATACAGTTCTGCTGCCTGTTAGAGAATCTAAGTGTTGGGTTATAAATGTTGAAGCCATAAACATGCTTCAGAATTTAGTTTTTAAAATACAGAAGATTTAACGACATGCTGTGAGGTATAGGTTAGTGTGAGCGAACACAAGCCAAATACATGTTACTTGTATTGCCTAGTTCCTTTATTGTGGGTTGATGTTTATTGTTACTGCAGTAATATGCTGCACATTTTGTAATGGATATTAAGGTGTGTCATGCTTTCAAGTCATACCATCTCTGTGATTGGACTGGCAATCACAAATTATTCTATCCAAGACATTTCTCCATCAAAAATGTTTGAGGCCACAAACACTAAATAAATATTTTATCTTACATTTCAATGCGTCATTTATTTATTTTTTAATCTGCAGTGAAAAACAGCCTTACCTTTACATCACGATAAATCAAGTAAACGTATTTTTTTAATACATTCTATGAGCTTTCTAATGATTAGATTTTTTAAAAATGGCAATATATAGCCTTGCAACCCCTGCACCATATCGCCAGATTCTTGCTGTTGAGGAGAAAACGGAAATCTGTTCTCCGGAATGTTTTTTTTCCATTGGCATTTGAGGTTGGACAAGTTAAGTAGTCCAACTCGTTGATTACGTTATGCCTGATCACGTTCTGTCCGGTCCGCCCATAGAACAAATCCCGGCTTCACTACTTGGACACACTGGCATTATACACACTGCTGGCTGCATCTTTTTAATAAGTGGGTAAAGGCACTGGATGCCTTACAGCGAAGCCAGTATTGCAGACCGTGCATTAACAAAGAGTCGCAAAGACTAATTATGTACAACTTAAACAGTTACTTTTCTTCTAGAATGAGTAACTGTTGATCTTTATGAAAAGCTTGAATGCGAGACTGGTCGTAAAAAAGGGTACTTACTGCAATGCTGGCAAACTAAACTAGTCACTGGGAGGTAATTTAACAATTTGTTACAGAATCCAGCACATCTTGTTTGTTTGTCTTCTATACAGTCTTCCTGAAACTTCCACTTCATGCATTGGAATGTTTTGCATGCAAAGACAAATTCTTAATGTATCCATTCAGCTGGTAAAGTTTTGTTGAATTAACGATTAAACATACATCACTGAATAATATGCATTGAGTCTTCAAATAAATTCTATAGAACAATATCATTCAAAATTCTGGTATGAAATTCAAACAAAAATATGGAATAACTTTTATTTGCAGTAATCTTAATGACACAAATTGCTTTAACTCTCAGAAGGAACACCGTTGACAACACCAAAGAAAACACACAGGGCCAGTGGTAAAGCTCAGTTGTAGGTCATGTATCTAGGGGTGGCACTGAACTTGGCATACGACTTGATGACCTTGTTGACTGCCTCAAGGAAGTCCTTCTCCGTGGCGATCTTTCTGCGTGCACGGATAGCAAACATGCCAGCCTCTGTGCACACACTGCGGATCTCAGCACCTGAAATGGCAAGTAATTAAAGCATTAAATCGGTAGGACCAAATTTCTACAAATACTGCAGTTGAATAGTTGGGAAAATGTCCTTGCAATTAGGCCAACTGTAGAACATAATCTTTAAGATGATACTATTGTAACAATCACGCAGAGAAAAAAAATCTTTTAAGAAAAGAATCTTCTTCAAAAAAAACATGCTACATCCTCCTACCAGTGCTCTGACCAATCACTGCCAACTAAACTGGAGTCGGTCTGTGTGTCCTATGTGTGTGAGCAAGTCTGTCGCAATCAGGGGTGTGTGGGGGGGGGGGGGGGGGCACAATTACTGGTGCGCTTCGGTACTTAATAAAATAGCACTACAACCCTGGTCGCAATATGTTAGGTGAGCAAGTCTGCCACAAATTGGCTGCCGTGGTAGCACTCAGACTGAGTGTTGTGTTTGATAGCTGTCGGTCCATTCGTTGTTCGTACTATGTAATTAATTGGGAACCAATTTGTGTAAAGCACTTTGAGTCTTGAGAAAAGCACTAAAAACGAAATAAAATGAATTATTATTATTATTAGAATGGGGCAGCGAGCCAACGTTAACAAACATTGAACTGACAAGGCTCAGAACCGTTTTTGGAATATAGTTTGCGGTAGTATCAAAATTTCTGTATTTGACAACCTAACCTTGGAAATGGCTGTATTAAAATAGAAAAAAAAAAGGTAACAACTTTTCAGAGCACCATGATAGCCTTAACTGTAGTGCCTTACCTGTGCTGTTGGGGCAGAGACGAGCCAGCAACTCAAAACGTATGTCTCTCTCGACACTCATTGATCGGGCGTGAATCTTAAAAATGTGTGTGCGCCCCTGCAAGACAGAAGAAGCACAAACACAAATTCAATGACAAATACATTATTCAGTAACGTTTTTTAGGTTGTGAACTATCAATAATTGAGGTAGTGTAGTAGGTTGAAAAACGCTATATAATAAGTTTTGTATGAAAACAGACACCCCCTCTATTTTTTGTTGTAATACTAATGTGTATTTTATGAAGTTAAGGTTATTATACATATCCACACCAGCAGAGGGTGCTGTAGCGCTATTGTGGGCATAGAGCGACTTCATGCAGGCGCAGCTCAGAAGTAAAATGAGCTATGGGCTGATTACAACGTGTCTCTCTCGTCTTGTCCACAGCCCACAGCCATAGTCTCACACTTAGGCAACACAGTCTACGCTAGCTGTGTGCCACTTGCTACCGCCCAGCTTTCCCCTAGGGCTGGCACCGGTAACAATTGGGGGCTCGTCCGGGATGGTTTGGAGTGAAGCAGCTGCCTGGTGAAGAGTGCAAGTACAGCGTTCGAGGTGCCCAGAACTTCAGGGAAGGCTCCATCCACGTGTGTCATCCAGAGAGTATCGACCACCTTCTAACGTCATGGCCACTAATGCACCACGGCGGGCGCTGACCGTCCAGATCCAGAGACAGCTTTAGAATTTAAGCACAAGTCAGCTACAAGTCATAGCCCGCTCCATTGGTGACGGCGACGCGACAGACATCGAAGAGTTAAGTGACGTTGACTTGTACGAGCTAATCATCGACTACTTGAGAAGTGACAAGTTATGGTCCCTGGAGGATGAAGGCATGTCCCAGCTACTCCTCCTAAATGACCTGATCACCGATCTACTGGAGTCTACAAATGCCGAACTGACTGGAGTTCAGGAACCAGTCCATGTCCAGACGGAAGACCCGACTACTCTTCTTATCCCATCTACCCCAGCACCTGTTCCTTCCCCCACACATCCTGTCACACCCCCCAGAGACATCTCCCCTCATTCATCACCCCAGCCTAAAGACCTTTCCCATCACCCATTACCCCCTTCCTCCCCTGGAGAGGACAGAGACAATAGTACATCACCGAAGAGTCTCACCGCTCTACCCCAAACCACAGGAATTGTTGGTCCTCCACTGGGTATGGCTAGTCCATCCTCCAGCTCAAGAAATCAGGCATTGAGTCTTAGTGATGTAGCAAGCCTGCTACCACGCTGAGAGTTTAAACTCCATGGTGGACAAATCTCAGATGCTGGTTCAGATGTTTCTTATGGTAATCTGCGTAAGCAAATCGATGAAGGTTTACAAGAAGGGTTTACTGAGTCTGAAGTTATTCGAAGTGTACTTAAAATAACAAAAAAGGTTTCTTCGCTGTCACATTCGTGACAAAAGCAGTACTGAACTTTTCCAAGAGCTAACTAATGCTAAACAGTCAGAAAAAGAAAGTCCACAACAGTTTTTGTACAGAATAATGTGCTTAAAACAGTGTGTTCTTTTCGAGTCACAACAACTCGGTACTGGTTTTAACTATGATGTGAAACTTGTACAAGGTACTTTTCTCCATACACTTTCTCAAGGGTTAAATGAGAAAAATGACTATGTGAGACGTGACTTAAAACCTTACCTGAATGACATGCAAATTAGTGACAACTTCTTACTAGAACAAATCACTAAGTCTACCAGTGAAGAAGCCCAAAGACAGAAACGACTGGGTACAACTGTTAAGACAAAGACAGTGACTGTTGCAACTCTTGACAGTGGTGATCGGACTAAAGACACCAGATTTGACAAAGAACGACAGACCCAACAAGATGCTATTAGAGAACTGACAGCACAAGTGTCCTCACTGACTAAACATTTTGCCCAAATGACCAGACCACCTGACAATACCCTACCTGTTGACTCTAGTCCTCAAAGACGCAGCTCACAGGCACCAGTGGAGACACGGGGCAGATGCAAATCTTGTGTACAACAAAACAAAGCTACTTGTCAACATTGTTTTGTGTGTGGTCAAGCAGGACACAGGGCCATAGGCTGTCTTCAACCAAAGGTGTCGGGAAACGTGAAGAGGTCGCTGGAGAGGGGCAGCCAGTGACCGGGACAGCCCATGCGCCCCCATATAATAGTCATTCCAAAACTGCAAAAACAAAGTCAACTCAACTACCACCACGAAAAAGACTTGCACAGCTCATTGGTAAAAGATGCATGGCTTCATGTGCTCTCAACAAAGCTCCAATTCAAATGCTACTTGATTCAGGAGCCCAAGTGACAATGGTGGGAGAAGCCTGGATGAAAAAGACATTACCTAATGTTCCTATTCAACCACTTGAATCCCTCGTCAGACAAACCACTTGAAATCTCTGCTGCAAACGGCACTGATGTTCCTTTTGAAGGATGGGCAGACATTGAATAACAAATCTTGAGTAAGAATTATGGACACGTCACTATCCAAGTTCCCATTCTAGTCACCCAGAACTGTCTTATTACTGCCTAAGATGGGGTGATTGTCATTGCTGAAATAATCAAAGCTAACAAAGAGTGACTCTAACATCACAGGTCTACTCAAAGAAGCTTTAAGTGTTAATGACAGTACCGCTGAAGCTTTAGTGTCTACACTTGAGATTTTGTCCCCAGCAGAAAACTGTTTTGAGTGTAATGTAAAAACTGGTAAAGAGGGTATTATGGTTCCCGCTGGTCACATTTGTGAGATCCGGTGCAGAGTAAGAGAATTGCCAGGTGGCCCAATGCTCTTTCAGCCTAGCGTAGAGAACAACTGTCCTGATGGTTTAGATTTGTTCCCTGCATTAGTAGATGTCCCTAGTGGTTTAACAAAGACTGTAAAAATTCCTGTACAGAACACCACTAAACATGACATTTACCTTCCCAAGAGAACTGTTCTTGGTACACTAGAAGAAGTTACTGAAATAAGACCAGTCAACTGTGTGTCAGACATTTCAAAGTCTCAACCCTGTGTGAACACATGTTCTGCCAACGTAAGTTCTGGTCAGAAAAACAGTGACAAGTGTCAAACCAAGAACACAAGTCAAAGATGGCATCCGCCAGTCGATTTGTCTCATCTTGGAGAGGATGAGCAGAGAGTTGTAAAAGACATGTTGTTTGAAGAGTCTGATGTTTTTGCCAAAACTGACTCATAGGCTGTATCCGAGTTTGCAACTCAAAATCAATCTTACAGACAATGTCCCAGTCCAAACATCTTACAACTCCATTCCTAAACCTTTGTACAAGGAGGTGAAAGATTATGTCCAAAAGTTGCTTGACCATGGCTGGATTAGGAAGTCCACATCACCGTACTCCTCACCAGTGGTCTGCGTCAGAAAAAAGGACATGTCTTTACGCTTGTGTGTCGACTTCAGGGGACTAAACCGCAAAACAATCCCTGACCGTCATCCACTCCCACGCATTCAGGACCTGCTGGATAACTTGGGGGCTACTCGTGGTTCTCAATGCTCGACCAAGGCAGTGCTTACCACCAAGGGTTCGTGGAAGAAAACTCCCGTCATCTCACCGCCTTTAGCACACCTTGGGGGTTATATGAGTGGAACCGTCTTCCGTTTGGCCTTACCAACACCCCGGCGGCTTTTCAAAGACGCATGGAAGGAGTACTTGAGGGGTTAAGGGATGAGTGTTGTTCACCCTACTTGGATGACGTGTTGTGTTACTCTAAGACTTTTTCTGACCACGTAAATGACATCAGACGTGTTTTACACAGACTTAGAGAACATGGTGTTAAATTACGTCCTAACAAATGTGAACTGTTTAAAAGACAGATCGGGTACGTAGGTCGTCTTGTGACTAAGGAAGGTGTCCACATAGACCCCAAAGACCTAGAAGCAGTTTACCAACTCAGAGACCGAGAACCAAAGAATGTAGGAGAAGTAAGAGCTCTCCTTGGCTTCTTAGGTTACTACCGGACATTTATTCAGGACTTTTCTAGATTAGCAAGACCACTGTTTAAGCTAATTGAGACTCCCAGTGAGTTAGATCACAAACCCAAACAACTCCGATCTAACAAGACTAAGCAAAAAGGTAACAGTAATGGTCAACTTCCATCAAAGACTCCAGTCAAGTGGACACGAACACAGTGCAGTAGTGTCACGCTTTGTTGATATGCTTACTAGTCCACCTATTCTTGCATATCCAGACTTTGATTTGCCTTTTGTCCTCCACACCGATGCTTCAAATGAAGGTTTTGGAGCTGTACTTTACCAACAACAGGGGAACAAATTACGTGTCATAGTATATGGTTCCAGAACTCTTACGCCTGCAGAAAAAAACTATCACCCTTCATTCTGGCAAGCTTGAGTTTCTCGCGTTAAAGTGGGCGATTTGTGACAAATTTCGGGATTACCTTTATTACACTCCCACTTTCACAGTGTACACAGATAATAATCCCCTTACGTACGTTTTGAGCACGGCCAAGTTGAACGCAGTAGGGCATCGCTGGGTGGGTGAGCAAGCGGACTTTCATTTTTCCATCAAGTACCGCCCTGGCAAATCAAACGCAGACGCTGACACATTGTCCAGATATCCCGTCCAACTGCAAGATCACTTGTTCGAATATACAGAGATAATGCCTCCAGAGGTCATTTCTGCTATTTGGCAAGGAGACAAAGCAATGCGAGAAAGTGAAGTACCTTGGGTTGCCGCATTACGGTTGAACTCAAATGCCAATGACACACCCAAAGAAGGAACACCTGTACTCACTCCCAAAGACATCAAAACAGCTCAAAAAGAGGATGCTTCAATCACGGAGGTGATACAGTTAAAGAGGAGAGGATGGAATCCTAATGGAAAAGACAAGAAGCAAATGACACGTGATACAAGGAGACTAGTACATGAATGGAACAGACTAAAACTTGACAAAGGACTACTGTACAGATGCACTGGAACAGGAAAACAGCTAGTTCTTCCCACTAAACTAAGAAAGACTGTTTGAAAACATTTGCATGATGATATGGGACATGTAGGCGCCGAGAAAGTCATTCACTTAGTGAGAGAACGCTTTTTTTGGCCCTTCATGCAGCGTGAAATTGAAGATGGTCATTCGTCAGTGCACATGCATTAAACAAAAACAACCATGTGTTCCAGAAAAAGCACCTATGGGTTCAATCACTACATGTACGCCATTTGAACTCATATCAGTTGACTACCTCCATCTCGAACCGAGTAAAGGCGGTTATGAGTATATTTTAGTTCTGGTAGATCACTTTACGCGTTTTGCGCAAGCCTACCCAACTAAGAATAAGTATGGCAAAACTGCCGCTGAAAAGATCTTCTATGACTTTATCCCTAGGTTCGGATACCCTGAGAAACTCCACCATGACCAGGGCCGGGAGTTCGAAAACAGCTTATTCAAAAGACTCCAACAGCTTGCAGGAATAGCCCATTCTCGAACAACCCCCTACCACCCTCAGAGGAATCCTGTTGAACGCCTAAACAGAACACTCCTACAGATGTTACGCACTCTACACGAAGAAAAGAAATCAGAGTGGAAAGACCATCTACTACACATTCTTCACGCGTACAATTGTACCAGACATGAAGCAACGGGTTACTCACCATTTTTTCTGCTGTATGGTAGAGCACCTAGATTACCAGTAGACTTACTTTTTGACATCAAACCTGACAGTGAGTGCAAAACAAGACAAGAGTATGCAGAAAAATGGGCTTCTCGTATGCAGGAGGCATTCAAAATCGCTTCTGAATACAGTCAGAAAAGTTCTGCAAAAGGGAAAAAGTATTACGACCAACATACTAAAGGTATTCCTTTACAACCAGGAGACCGAGTACTAGTCAGAAATCTCTCAGAACGTGGAGGTCCCGGTAAACTAAGAGCTTACTGGGAGAAGTGCATTCATCGAGTTGTTGAAAGGATAGGAGATGGACCTGTATATCGTGTTCAAGCTGAGACAGGAGATTGTAGTCTTCGAGTCTTACACAGAAATCTTCTG
>JAPMUY010009379.1:0-5000 GCA_026901105.3 Galaxias olidus
GAGAGAGGTAGGGTGAGACAGAGAGAGAGAGGGAGAGAGAGAGCTCCACTCACTCTCCTCCCTTGGTGTTCAAATCAGGTTCAACTACCTTTGAAAGAGATTTGAAGTATATGACACAACACATTCACTCTGTGTTTTCTTATCTATACTGGTTACTTTGCCTTTTATCATATTTGTGTTTGGTATATTTAAGCTTAAAGATAATAAAAAAAATGTTTAGGTCCAAACAAAAAATGCAAATGGCATCAATGAACCTGCAAGCTACTTGGTTCATCCATCTCTGTGATCCATCTCTGCCACGGCTCTGCTAAGTCCTCTTTTATGGCCTCATCCCAACCGTACCTTGCTGTGCAGAGTTTCTGAAGGATTTGCTTGGCCTTCAGGGTGAAAGGGGAGAGGAATCCCAATGGGTCATCTGTTGAGCTGACACTTGAAAGAAGATCAGGACTCTGGAGGAGTTCTTTGTTGAGATACTGTGTGTTTTTGTAGGTGAATGTACAGCTGAACTCTAAGTTTCCCTTATGCTTGTGGTAAACACCGTGATGTGCTTTGTACCAGACTTGACCAGTAGCTCCGTTGGAGCTGTTCTTGTGTAACATAGCCCATAGGTAATTATCATGTAGTCCTCATATTCTGCTGCACACATTATCCTTCCTGTATTTCCTGATAAGACCCATGGTATCCTGCTCTGTCACCGTGGTATCCTGCTCTGTCACCGTGGTATCCTGCTCTGTCACCGTGGTATCCTGCTCTGCCACCATGGCATCCTGCTCTCATAGCTGTCTGGCATGGCAGTGTCTTTGTTTCTAAGGGGGAGGGTCCGTGGTAACGGCCGTCTTTGTTTCTAAGGGGGAGGGTCCGTGGTAACGGTGTCTTTGTTTCTAAGGGGGAGGGTCCGTGGTAACGGCGCGTCTTTGTTTCTAAGGGGGAGGGTCCGTGGTAACGGCCGTCTTTGTTTCTAAGGGGGAGGGTCCGTGGTAACAGTGTCTTTGTTTCTAAGGGGAGGGTCCGTGGTAATGGTGTCTTTGTTTCTAAGGGGAGGGTCCGTGGTGACGGCCCGTCTTTGTTTCTAAGGGGAGGGTCCGTGGTAACGTTGTCTTTGTTTCTAAGGGGGAGGGTCCGTGGTAACGGCCGTCTTTGTTTCTAAGGGGGAGGGTCCGTGGTTAACGGCCGTCTTTAAGGAGCAGAGTTTTGAAGCTGCAAAACCTTTTGATCCTCACGTGCCATTTGGCTCTTCCTCCGTGCTCTCTCTGAGAATTCTGACTGTATTGCCTCAAAGGTAGGTCCCCCAGGTCGGCAATGGAAATCGGTTGGCCGTTAAAATGGGACATCTTGACCTTTCCATAATGGTGTAAGAATTTAGTGGGTCGTTGACCACCCATCCTAAGTGTCTTGACCACATATGGTCCATGTCCTTGGCTGTTGATAATACTCCAGGGCTCCATCACTTTGGGAACGTTATTCCAGTCACAGGTTCGATGTCTGAGTGGACCCCGTGAAGATAATGCCACTTTTCCAGATCGGTTTGAGTGAGAAGGTTTTCACTTGAGACTGGGATGTTTCTCTGAGTGAAAACCTTTGCTAATTCAAGATACACACTGCCATTCTAATCCAGTCACTTCAAAGCTTTTGACAGTTCTTTCCTGCCCCGTTGTTGGAAGCAGAATGTGTTCTACGGCCATTGTTGGAAGCAGAATGTGTGTTCTACGGCCAATTGTTGGAAGCAGAATGTGTGTTCTACGGCCATTGTTGGAAGCAGAATGTGTGTTCTACGGCCATTAGTGGGAGCTTAGAATGTTGTTCTGAAGCCATTAGTGGGAAGCAGAATGTGTGTTCTACGGCCATTGTTGGAAACGAATGTGTGTTCTACGGCCATTAGTGGGAAGCAGAATGTGTGTTCTACGGCCATTAGTGGGAAACTGTCTCATCAGGTTCTCTGTACAAAATGTTGCCAGAGCTGCCGTGGTCCAGGAATGCATAGGTAGGGATGAACACAGTAGAACACCTCATTAACATTTTTATTATCAGCACAATAACCGGATACAACATATGTTTATAAACAGTTATAATAATTTCTATATTCGCGTTAACAGAAATGATTTTAAAAGCATGGTTAGTAGTAATCTGTTAAAAGTTTTTATCATACATTTTTTTTAAAGAATTTACATAATTGATATGGTATCAAAAACTGCTTGCTGTTCTGCTTGGCCAGTGGATAGCTACTAGTAGTCTGCTGTCACAGTTTAAAACAGGTTCACATTATGTGTTGGTCTAGAACAATTTCACATTCTGCTGGCGTTTTGTTTTTGTCCTAAATGATCTTTGTGTTGTGTTGTTGTTTGAGCCGCCAGTTTAATACATTAAAACAGTCACTTCCTGCATTTGTCACCTGATCCCGGACCAGTGACAGAGGTTCTTGTTGGATATTATCCTAAAAATGATCAAGAAAAGCTGCTTGTGGATCAGTAACACTGCTCTGGTGGCTGGGTAGAACACAGTCAGGCTCCAGTCACATTGAGACGATGGGTATGATGAACGTTTTGATACTGGCAGGAGTCCAACACCACACAACAGGACCTTTGCACTTTTTCACAAGCACACTACCCCGTGAGTCCACAGCTGGAATCCAACCAGCTACACTGGCACATAGAGCACACATACGTGTATGATATTAACTATACAGCAATCTGATTATTTTAGATCAAGATAGGAGATCATTACATGTAGGTAAAATACGCTATACAATATGGCATTCACTGTGTTTGAAACACCGGCACAACGAACAGCACAGTTATGTGAGAGCTACATAATATGTATTCCTTCTATGTTTAGGTTTCCATCACAAACAAGGAATACGTCTATAAAATATCATATAAGTAGGGAAAAATATTGTAAATATAAAATATTTGTGGCTAAATTAAATCTTTCTCTACAACCACAGCAACGTAAAAGCAGTTCTATCGCACGGTCTGGGTTTCCTGTTTGCCTGGAGTAGTGTTTACCAACCACACCCCTTTCTATTGGAGCACTCCTATTGGTAGTTTAAGACAAAGGGTGGGACAGTGTTTGACCTATGAGAGGCACCTCTTTATAGCAGGCTACCAATCAGAGCATCTGACATCATGGTTATAGGGATTTAAGCACTTTTCACCTTTTGATTAAAACAGATTATATTACAGCAGATTGATTACTGCTCAATCCTAATTTGTCTGATTTAATCTGGATGGCTTTAGGTTGCTAAAAGGGTTGTCATTTAAAATAGTACAGTTTATAGAATGCAGTGATTCATATTTATACAAGTAATACTTAAAGCTATACAAACTAGAGACGTCGAAATCACATGTGCAACATCTTGACAACAAACAGGAGCAGCTGATGGTGTCCAGGGGCAACATCAAGGGGACTGAAGCATTCTGGGTAGCAGCTGAGAGGGTAGGCAGTGATTGGCTACTATGCTTCGCTGGTGTATTGCCAGGGCCACAACTAAAGATAAAATCTCTACAACTGTTGGAAGTGCATTGAAGGAGCCTTTAAAGTGTTAAACCTGATAATATGATAATGTAGCTGCTCCATGTTATTACAAAGATGCTAGAGGAATAATAATAACAATGACACCATTCTCTTTGGACATGCTCCATCCTTTAGTGTCTTCTCAAACCATCTCATGTACTCCAAGACTATCTCAGTGTTTTAACTGGAAATTACATTCCACTACGTTTCCCTTATTCACAGAAAATTAACTAACACCCTAAAAACAACTCAGGGGTTGTCTCATAAAACAGAAAACAACAATTGATCAATAAATCATAAACTAAACAAAAGATGACTAGCTCAGTCATGCTCTAGATAAACTTAACAAAAGATGACTAGCTGAGTCATGCTCTAGATAAACTTAACAAAAGATGACTAGCTGAGTCATGCTCTAGATAAACTTAACAAAAGATGACTAGCTGAGTCATGCTCTAGATACACTTAACAAAAGATGACTAGCTGAGTCATGCTTTGGATAAACTTAACAAAAGATGACTAGCTGATTCATGCTCTGGATTAATTTAACAAAAGATGACTAGCTGAGTCATGCTCTGGATTAACTAAACAAAAGATGACTAGCTGAGTCATGCTCCAGGTAAACAAGACTAAAGATCACTAGCTGAGTCATGCTCTGGACCAATAGACCTTGCAATCAGTCGTAAATTTACAGCAGAGAGTTCTGCTCTGTCACTCTGTGCTTGGTTTCATTCTGATTTGATTGGATCAGCTTGGTTTTATTCTGATTTGATTGGATCAGCTTGGTTCTAGTGAGATCTATTTAGTTCAGCTCTGCTCAGTTCTGATTTTATCAGCTTGGTTCGATTCTGATTTGATTTGATCAGCTCTGCTCAATTCTGATTTGATCAGCTTGGTTCTAGTGTGATCTATTTAGTTCTGCTCTGCTCTTATTTCTTCTATTGTTAATCTTTGATTTGGTCCGTTTTTTATTTACTTAACAGTAGAGGTGTAAGAAAAAAATCGATTCACTTGAGTATCGCGAAATTGTGTTTATATATCAAGATATATTGAATCGTCACCCCTGTATCGTGATACTATCCTATCGCCCGATTCTTGCCAATACACAGCCCTTTTTGATAGTAGTCTCTGTTCTATTGTTCTGGTCTGGGTCTGGTTCTGTTCTTGTCATGATAAAAGCCTCTTTGCAGCGTTAACAAAGTTACAACACTATCCAGTCTGCCAGTGTCCAATCAGAAGTATTATAACCAATCAAAACACTAAGGGATAATAAAAATGCTTCTAAAGGTTAAATTTGGCATGCCCAACGCTGTCATAGAAGTCTGAAGCTAGAGCAGAGAAGAGACTGTCTACTGACAGAGAGAAACAACTACCGTCTAGTTATGTATCACGGTAGCAAGCTGCATGCTGCTTTATCACGGTAACTTAGATAAAGGACTGTGGTTAGAAGACAAACTAGTTATCTAAAGACAGACTACAGATTACTAGTTACA
>JAPMUY010009379.1:15000-35000 GCA_026901105.3 Galaxias olidus
CGTCCGTCTGCCTGCCTGCCTGCCTGTCCCAGGGAGCTGCTGGCTGCTTGGTTTGTTTGTAGGACAGATGTGAGGATGGCTGACTGACAGACAGACGCACAGAGCGGGAGGTCGCCATGGCTACAGAGATGGTGTGGGATGAGAGGAGAGATGAGAAGACAGGGAGAAGGAGGAGAAGACGAGAACTAGGGTTAAGAGAAAGAGAGGAGGAGGAGGTAGAGATAGGCAGAAATAGACAGATAAGAGAGGAAAGGACAGGAGGAGGAGAGGAAGGATGAAAGGACAGGTGGAAGGAAGGATGGAGATGAGGAAGGAAGGAAGGAAGGATGGAGATGAGGAAGGAAGGAAGGAAGGATGGAGATGAGGAAGGAAGGAAGGAAGGAGATGAGGAAGGAAGGAAGGGAGAGCAGAGCAGGAAGGAAGTAGGTTGTCATTTCTTCTTCTCCTTACCGTGTCTTTGGAGGACCTACGTCTCTGGAGGCTGCCGCCCAGGGAGGAAGTGATGCACCTAAAAGGGGCTTTCTGATTGGCCTGGGGCTCTGCTCTAGACCCACCTTTCCTATCCTAAAATAAATATATATGTACATAGGAATTACAATAGAGATACTCGAAAGATTTAAATACGGATCAAGATATAGATTCAATCATTAAATGTAGTGACTGTAAATTTTAACTCGACAATAGCGAAAGTATTCAGATACATTTAAAATGTGAATCCTCTGTAGTAATGATTCTGATTATAAAATGCCGAGACGTTGTTAGGAGACTAGCACATTCGTGACGGGATAAATCAGATTACTGATCCTCTATCCTCTATCCATCTGAAACCTGGTGGACACTGTCTTAGTATGACCTGGTGGGGACTGTCTTAGTATGACCTGGTGGGGACTGTCTTAGTATGACCTGGTGGGGACTGTCTTAGTATGACCTGGTGGGGGCTGTCTTAGTATGACCTGGTGGGGGCTGTCTTAGTATGACCTGGTGGGGACTGTCTTAGTATGACCTGGTGGGGACTGTCTTAGTATGACCTGGTGGGGACTGTCTTAGTATGACCTGGTGGGGACTGTCTTAGTATGACCTGGTGGGTACTGTCTTAGTATGACCTGAGACTGTCCCACAGACTGGCAGACAGACTCTGCAAACATGTCCGCCACCATCTGCACTTATTCAGCCCAGTATGTGTGTGTGTGGGTGTGGGTGTGGGTGTGTGTGTGTGTGTTGTGCTCTTATCTCTCAGATGGCTCAGTAAAAGAGGGATATTTTTACTGCCCAGAGAATGAAACTGAACCCAAGCTGTGAGGAGGAGGAGATCAGGAGGAGGACGAGGAGGAGAGGGTGGAGCGACACACAGAGGAGCTTGGACGATAGTGAAGCCTCCACCTGATCACTAACCCTGCTTCACTCATCCCAGAGGGTCAGGGGTCAGGGGTCGGGGGGTGAAATGAATGAAAACAAAAAGTATGGGGAGTGACAGGACGATCGTCACGGTAACGACGCCCTAACCCCACAGGGGTGCTAACACATCCTCTCTATTTCACCCTCAATAAATACTCATAACAATTAAAAGTCATCATTATTAAGACATTTCGTTTTAAAAAGCACACATTCCTGTGACTATAATTATTAATAACAAACTGTCATATCATCATTGGAAAATGATCCCAGTGCCCCTGGATCCAGCAGCAGATCCAGACAGATCCTGGGTCAGTGCTAATCTACACTGTGCTGTTAGGCTAATAGCAGACATGCTAATCTACACTGTGCTGTTAGGCTAATAGCAGACATGCTAATCTACACTGTGCTGTTAGGCTAATAGCAGACATGCTAGTCTACACTTTGCTGTTAGGCTAATAGCAGACATGCTAATCTACACTGTGCTGTTAGGCTAATAGCAGACATGCTAATCTACACTGTGCTGTTAGGCTAATAGCAGACATGCTAATCTACACTGTGCTGTTAGGCTAATAGCAGACATGTTAATCCACACTGTGCTGTTCGGCTAATAGCAGACATGCTAATCTACACTGTGCTGTTAGGCTAATAGCAGACATGCTAATCTACATTGTGCTGTTAATAGCAGACATGCTAATCTACACTGTGCTGTTAGGCTAATAGCAGACATGTTAATCCATACCGTGCTGTTAGGCTAATAGCAGACATGTTAATCCATACCGTGCTGTTAGGCTAATAGCAGACATGTTAATCCATACCGTGCTGTTAGGCTAATAGCAGACATGCTAATCTACAATGTGCTGTTAGGCTAATAGCAGACATGCTAATCTACACTGTGCTGTTAGGCTAATAGCAGACATGCGAATCCACATTTTAACCTTGAGCCATCACAGAACCATTTCTCTGTAAAGTTGTGTGTCCCTGAAGTTGTCAACTTAGAATGTAAGAGAGAACAACATTTTAAAATAACATTTTAGGAAGAAGTAACAAGTAGTGCTACATTGGTTCTTGGTTGAATGTGGTGCGAGTTCTGTTCATAGGGTATATAAGACCAGCATTATAAACCCATAGTTCTGTTCATAGGGTATATAAGACCAGTGTTATAAATCCATAGTTCTGTTCATAGGGTATATAAGACCAGCGTTATAAACCCATAGTTCTGTTCATAGGGTATATAAGACCAGCGTTATAAATCCATAGTTCTGTTCATAGGGTATATAAGACCAGCGTTATAAACCCATAGTTCTGTTCATAGGGTATATAAGACCAGCGTTATAAACCCATAGTTCTGTTCATAGGGTATATAAGACCAGCGTTATAAACCCATAGTTCTGTTCATAGGGTATATAAGACCAGCGTTATAAATCCATAGTTCTGTTCATAGGGTATATAAGACCAGCGTTATAAACCCATAGTTCTGTTCATAGGGTATATAAGACCAGCGTTATAAACCCATAGTTCTGTTCATAGGGTATATAAGACCAGCGTTATAAACCCATAGTTCTGTTCATAGGGTATATAAGACCAGCGTTATAAACCCATAGCGTTATAAATCCATAGTTCTGTTCATAGGGTATATAAGACCAGCGTTATAAACCCATAGTTCTGTTCATAGGGTATATAAGACCAGCATTATAAACCCATAGTTCTGTTCAGACCAGTTCTGTTCATAGGGTATATAAGACCAGCGTTATAAATCCATAGTTCTGTTCATAGGGTATATAAGACCAGCGTTATAAACCCATAGTTCTGTTCATAGGGTATATAAGACCAGCGTTATAAACCCATAGTTCTGTTCATAGGGTATATAAGACCAGCGTTATAAACCCATAGTTCTGTTCATAGGGTATATAAGACCAGCGTTATAAACCCATAGTTCTGTATATCATAGGGTATATAAGACCAGCGTTATAAACCCATAGTTCTGTTCATAGGGTATATAAGACCAGCGTTATAAACCCATAGTTCTGTTCATAGGGTATATAAGACCAGCGTTATAAACCCATAGTTCTGTTCATAGGGTATATAAGACCAGCGTTATAAATCCATAGTTCTGTTCATAGGGTATATAAGACCAGCGTTATAAATCCATAGTTCTGTTCATAGGGTATATAAGACCAGCGTTATAAATCCATAGTTCTGTTCATAGGGTATATAAGACCAGCGTTATAAATCCATAGTTCTGTTCATAGGGTATATAAGACCAGCGTTATAAACCCATAGTTCTGTTCATAGGGTATATAAGACCAGCGTTATAAATCCATAGTTCTGTTCATAGGGTATATAAGACCAGCGTTATAAATCCATAGTTCTGTTCATAGGGTATATAAGACCAGACCAGCATTATAAACCCATAGTTCTGTTCATAGGGTATATAAGACCAGCGTTATAAACCCATAGTTCTGTTCATAGGGTATATAAGACCAGCGTTATAAACCCATAGTTCTGTTCATAGGGTATATAAGACCAGCGTTATAAACCCATAGTTCTGTTCATAGGGTATATAAGACCAGCGTTATAAACCCATAGTTCTGTTCATAGGGTATATAAGACCAGCGTTATAAACCCATAGTTCTGTTCATAGGGTATATAAGACCAGCGTTATAAACCCATAGTTCTGTTCATAGGGTATATAAGACCAGCGTTATAAACCCATAGTTCTGTTCATAGGGTATATAAGACCAGCGTTATAAATCCATAGTTCTGTTCATAGGGTATATAAGACCAGCGTTATAAACCCATAGTTCTGTTCATAGGGTATATAAGACCAGCGTTATAAACCCATAGTTCTGTTCATAGGGTATATAAGACCAGCGTTATAAATCCATAGTTCTGTTCATAGGGTATATAAGACCAGCGTTATAAATCCATAGTTCTGTTCATAGGGTATATAAGACCAGCGTTATAAACCCATAGTTCTGTTCATAGGGTATATAAGACCAGCGTTATAAACCCATAGTTCTGTTCATAGGGTATATACCAGCGACATAGTTCTGTTCATAGGGTATATAAGACCAGCGTTATAAATCCATAGTTCTGTTCATAGGGTATATAGGGTATATAAGTACCAGCGTTATAAATCCATAGTTCTGTTCATAGGGTATATAAGACCAGCGTTATAAATCCATAGTTCTGTTCATAGGGTATATAAGACCAGCGTTATAAACCCATAGTTCTGTTCATAGGGTTATAAATCCATATATAAGACCAGCGTTATAAATCCATAGTTCTGTTCATAGGGTATATATAAATCCATAGTTCTGTTCATAGGGTATATAAGACCAGCGTTATAAATCCATAGTTCTGTTCATAGGGTATATAAGACCAGCGTTATAAATCCATAGTTCTGTTCATAGGGTATATAAGACCAGCGTTATAAATCCATAGTTCTGTTCATAGGGTATATAAGACCAGCGTTATAAATCCATAGTTCTGTTCATAGGGTATATAAGACCAGCGTTATAAATCCATAGTTCTGTTCATAGGGTATATAAGACCAGCGTTATAAATCCATAGTTCTGTTCATAGGGTATATAAGACCAGCGTTATAAATCCATAGTTCTGTTCATAGGGTATATAAGACCAGCGTTATAAATCCATAGTTCTGTTCATAGGGTATATAAGACCAGCATTATAAATCCATAGTTCTGTTCATAGGGTATATAAGACCAGCGTTATAAATCCATAGTTCTGTTCATAGGGTATATATAAGACCAGCATTATAAATCCATAGTTCTGTTCATAGGGTATATAAGACCAGCATTATAAATCCATAGTTCTGTTCATAGGGTATATAAGACCAGCATTATAAATCCATAGTTCTGTTCATAGGGTATATAAGACCAGCGTTATAAACCCATAGTTCTGTTCATAGGGTATATAAGACCAGCGTTATAAATCCATAGTTCTGTTCATAGGGTATATAAGACCAGCATTATAAATCCATAGTTCTGTTCATAGGGTATATAAGACCAGCATTATAAATCCATAGTTCTGTTCATAGGGTATATAAGACCAGCATTATAAATCCATAGTTCTGTTCATAGGGTATATAAGACCAGCGTTATAAACCCATAGTTCTGTTCATAGGGTATATAAGACCAGCGTTATAAATCCATAGTTCTGTTCATAGGGTATATAAGACCTAGATGCTATAGAGGCTAGATGAGGACCAGGACGACTGCACTCTGTCCCTGTCTACGGCTGACGTGAGGAGAGCTTTTAAAAGAGTGAACCCTCGGAAGTCACCAGGGCCAGATTGCATTCCGGGCCGTGTCCTCAGAGCGTGCGCCGACCAGCTAGCAGAGGTATTCACTTCTATATTCAACCTCTCCCTAAAACAGTCTGCTGTCCCCACCTGCTTCAAACAGTCCATCATTGTTCCTGTGCCGAAGAAACCTGCAATTTCCTGCTGGAATGACTACCGCCCTGTTGCACTGACCTCCATCATCATGAAGTGCTTCGAACGGCTAGTCAGGACCCACATCTGCTCCTTTCTTCCTGACACCTTGGACTCCCTACAATTCGCATACCGTCCCAATAGATCTACAGACGACACTATCGCCCTGACAATGCACACCGCCCTCTCCCACCTGGATAAGGTAGACACTTACGTGAGAATGCTATTTATTGACTACAGCTCAGCATTCAACACAATTGTGCCTGCTAAGCTCATTCCTAAGCTCAGGACCCTGGGACTTAACACCTCCCTCTGCAACTGGATCCTGGACTTCCTGACGGGCCGCCCCCAGGTGGTAAGAATAGGTAACCTCACATCTTCCAAACTGACCCTGAACACCGGAGCCCCTCAAGGCTGCGTACTCAGTCCCCTTCTGTATGCCCTGTTCACACACGACTGTGTTGCAACACGCAGCTCCAATGTCATCTTCAAGTTTGCAGACGACACCACCATCCTGGGTCTCATTTCCAACAACGATGAGACTGCCTACAGAGATGAGGTCAGCGCCTTGGCAACATGGTGCCAGGACAACAACCTCTCTCTCAACATCTGCAAGACTAAGGAGATGATTGTGGACTTCAGGAAGCGACAGGGAGGGGGTCATGCCCCCATTCACATCGACGGAGCTGAAGTGGAGAGAGTCTCCTCCTTCAAGTTCCTCGGTGTGGTCATAAATGATGATCTCACTTGGTCCAGGCAATCTGTCGCAATTGTGAAAACTGCCCAAAAACGGCTGTACTTCCTGAGAAGACTCAAGAAGTTTGGTATGTCTGCTAAAACTCTCACCAACTTTTACAGGTGCACCATTGAGAGCATCCTCACAGGTTGCATTACTGCCTGGTACGGCAGCTGCTATGCTGCTGACCGCAAAGCCCTCCAGAGGGTGGTGAAGGCAGCGGAACGCATCACTGGCTGCCATCTCCCCTCTGTGCAAGGCATCTACCACACACGATGCCTTAGGAAAGCCCAGAAAATCATCAAAGACTGCAGCCACCCAGGCTATGGTCTTTTCTCGCTGCTGCCGTCTGGTAGACGCTACCGGAGCATCCGGGCACGGACGACCAGGCTCAAAAACAGTTTTTTCCCCCAGGCCATCAGGCTTCTCAACCAGTAACATTAACCCCAAGGATCTCTTTGATCACATGACTCTACTATGCATGCTCACTCCTATGCACCTTCAATGCGCACAATCACATCACAATCCTATGCACACATTCATCAACACTCCTGCACTTAATATTTGGACTGCACTCCAATTACCACTCACCATATCCCCCATCTGTACATGTGATGTATATCTTAGTATTTTAGTTACTTTTGTAGTATTTATTTTTTTATATTCTGGTATGGATATTTTGGCTCTGTTCTACGTAGTTGTTGCCTGCCTTGTCACAAGAATTTCTTTGCTCAGAATGATCCTGTATTATACTGTGCATTTGACAAATAAAACACTTTGAACTTTGAGACCAGCATTATAAATCCATAGTTCTGTTCACAGGGTATATAAGACCAGCATTATAAATCCATAGTTCTGTTCATAGGGTATATAAGACCAGCGTTATAAATCCATAGTTCTGTTCATAGGGTATATAAGACCAGCATTATAAATCCATAGTTCTGTTCACAGGGTATATAAGACCAGCGTTATAAATCCATAGTTCTGTTCATAGGGTATATAAGACCAGCGTTATAAATCCATAGTTCTGTTCATAGGGTATATAAGACCAGCATTATAAATCCATAGTTCTGTTCATAGGGTATATAAGACCAGCGTTATAAATCCATAGTTCTGTTCATAGGGTATATAAGACCAGCGTTATAAACCCATAGTTCTGTTCATAGGGTATATAAGACCAGCGTTATAAACCCATAGTTCTGTTCACAGGGTATATAAGACCAGCGTTATAAATCCATAGTTCTGTTCATAGGGTATATAAGACCAGCGTTATAAACCCATAGTTCTGTTCATAGGGTATATAAGACCAGCGTTATAAACCCATAGTTCTGTTCTACTTATAATCAATGGCTTTCCCTTTACTTATTCTCATTTTCTTTCTCGTTGACTACAGAACTGGTATCAAACAGATACAATTTTTTTTTTTTTTCCAACATATAGATATACACCAACCAGATAGGTCCGTGTGCTGTACAGGGAAGCGAGACAAGTTTCTATAAGGTTCTTTTCTACATGCTTTCAGTATATTATTCTCCTCTCATCATTATAATCAGTCAGGTCTGCTTATCAAAATGACCTCCTCAGTGACTACTATGGGGTGGTGTGTGTGTGTACTTGGTCTAGTTATTCTGTGTAGGTGGGTGGTGTGTGTGTGTGTGTGTGTGTGTGAGTGTGTGTCTCTGCGTGTGTATGTGTTATGTGTATGTGTGTGGTGTAGTACTAACACCCCTGCTAACAGTCTGCCCACTATTCTCACCCCACAGTCAAACAGCATGTTCAGCCTTCTGCCTTTCACTGTGGCAAAGGCCAGCGCCTGTATCTCTCTGACCAACACAGCACGGGGGCGTGTGTCTCTGTGTGTGTGTGTGTGTGTGTGCCTCACACTGTGTCTCTCAGCAGCTTAACTTGCTAGTCAGCACCCCAGACCAGCATGCACCAAAGGACTGCACCCACCTACCCTCCCTCCCACCCTCATTGCTTTCTCTCTCCCTTTTTCTCTTCTTGCTTCTTCTCTCTGTCTCTCCTCTCTGTCTCTCTCCTCTCCTCTTACACAGTTTTTTATGGCGTTCTGTTGTTGCCAAAATTATGCAACTGGCTTTGCGTTTGTTGATGGCTATAGGGTCGGCTTACTACATTGCATTGCTCGTTGCTTTGCGTTTGTAGTTGTCTATTGCTTTGGCATTGTACATTGAAAGGAAAAAATATATAAGAAAATGCATCAATAAAAGACCACTTAATAGCTTGTAATAGGTCTGTTTGATATTGCAAAAAATATTGAATCCCTTTGAAAGCTGTCAGTTCTGTCTCAAGGACAAATTGTTTAGATTTAGTTCTGTTAACAAACCGATTCTCAAAATAAATTATTTTGAAGAAATATCTGTTGATACTGTCCTCATGAAAAAACAAAAATTTCTAAACTCGATAAGAATATAGGTGTCCTAGAGGTTCCGTTAGCCGACAATAGCCGGCTTTTGGCCGGTAAAAAACATCAAAAGCCGATAAATAAAATAGTCACCGGACATAGGCAATTGTCCGAGAGAAAAAAAAACATTTTAAATTAGCGACGATGTCTTTATTTATTCTTGTTTGCAGAGTGCCTGCAGAAAAAGGGATTCTCTATTAAAACAGACTGCATCCAGGTCACGGCTTCTGGAGGGCAAAGTAACGAGGCGGATGCACATCACAGTGACTTGGCTCTAATGACATGGACAGCTTTGATTATCAGAAGGCAGCGGGCGGCTCACTTCGACTATGTAAAGACCTGAAGCAAGTGATTTCAAATAGAAACAGGGGCAGTGTCCAAAACTGCATTTTGATATAGGCCTATTTAAAATATTAACATTTCAATATTAAGTATTTCAAGTATTTCAAAGAAAAAGGTTGTCCAGACAAAATAAATGAAAGGAGAGGTAGGGCTATGAGCTACAGCGCATTTCCATCCTAAAGGAGAGGTAGGGCTATGAGCTACAGGGCATTGCCATCCTAAAGCAGAGGTAGGGCTATGAGCTAGCTAGGACATTTCCGTCCTAAAGGAGAGGTAGGGCTATGAGCTAGCTAGGGCATTTCCATCCTAAAGGAGAGGTAGGGCTATGAGCTAGCTAGGGCATTTCCGTCCTAAAGGAGAGGTAGGGCTATGAGCTAGCTAGGGCATTTCCGTCCTTATACCCCTTCTTCCCTCTTTTAAAAAAAAAAAAATCACATTTTGGAATTTTTTTATAGATCATGTTGTTTTGCATTGTCTAAAATAAATCTCACTGTGAAAATGCCATTATATGCGTGGGATAGCATTATTGTTATGTTGCCCCCTCAACCTCAGTCATTGTCCCCTTAGTGAACGCATTCTAGAACCGGGCCTGCTTGGCTTTGTACAATGTGTTTCTCATTGCCTATTGCATTGGCTTTGTACAATGTGTTTCTCATTGCCTATTGCATTGGCTTTGTACAATGTGTTTCTCATTGCCTATTGCATTGGCTTTGTACAATGTGTTTCTCATTGCCTATTGCATTGGCTTTGTACAATGTGTTTCTCATTGCCTATTGCGTTGGCTTTGTACAATGTGTTTCTCATTGCCTATTGCATTGGCTTTGTACAATGTGTTTCTCATTGCCTATTGCGTTGGCTTTGTACAATGTGTTTCTCGTTGCCTATTGTGTTGTTGTTTGTATTGACTATGCTGATAGTTACACACAGCCTTCCACTAGCGATATGTTTACATTGCCGTCCTCTGTCACGTTTGCGACCTAGTCGACCGTTTGGGAGTTGGAATGACCTACTTCTTTCTGTCCTCGTCTGTTAGCCTGTTAACAACTCTTTAGCCAGATAAGCCACCTCCCCTTCAAACTAGAGGGCCGACCTGGAGCACGGGCAGAGATACGCCAAAGGCAAATATACGCCACGCAGATTCACAACCCTTACCGAAATAACCAAATTATATGCGGTCGCAACTTATACATTAATAACCGTAGTTGCATACTCAGTAATCCACTGGAGCTGACTCACATAACCCGACATGATAACAGGCGAGGACAGTGAGTGAGGTAATTGAACTCCCAAACGATCGACTACGTCGCAAACGTGACAAACAGTAATGTAAACATATCGCTAGTGGAAGATTGTGTGTAACGATTAGCATTGTTAATGCAAACAACAACGCAATAGGCAACGAAAAATGCACTGAACAAAGCCAACGCAATAGGCAACGACAAACGCATTGAACGAAGCCAACGCAATAGGCAACGACAAACGCATTGAACAAAGCCAACGCAATAGGCAACGACAAACGCATTGAACAAAGCCAACGCAATAGGCAACGACAAACGCAAAACAACAAAAATGCAATGCGGAAAACAGACGCAAAAGCCGACACAATAGCCAACGACAAACACAAAGACAATTGCGTAAATTTGGCATTAACGGAACGCCATAGTCTTCTGGCTCCGCACATTAAACTCTGTTTCCTGTGACCTTCTAGTTGTGTTGTGAACCCCAACACCCCTGGTTAGCTGCGTGTATCAGCGACATTAGTCACATTAGTGGTGTGACGTATTCAAACATGGCCTTCACACAGCTCTAAACATATAAAGTTGACACTGTCTTGTACTGTAGCAGCTCTCTTTCAGTCCAGGGGTCTTTAACTGGACACCAGGCCGTGCTCCAGACAATCCTGTCCAGTCCTTCTGTGGGAATCAAGTTTTAATAGACATGACCAGGTCAAAGGTGACAGGTTGTACCTGTAGGTTCTTCCTCCAGACGTTGACAGCAGCGAAGGCCAGTTGCATCTGCTTCCTGCGGGCGTCTTTGTGTCGTTTGTAGGCAATCTCAATGAAGATGAGGAAGATTCCGGCAACGATGCCCCCGGCAACCAGCATAAACACTCCTGAGGGCAGAGCAGGAGGGGTTAAGGTGTGCTGCCGTGTGTGCAGGTAGGTGTGTGTGTGTGTGTGTGTGTGTGTGTGTGTGTGAGTGTGTAGTAGGTATGTGTGTGAGAGTGTGCTGCTGTGTGTGCCTGTGTGTGTGTAGGTGTGTGTATGTGTGTAGGTGTGTGTGTGTTACCGGCCATGTTCTCAAAGGTCAGTGTGGCGGGGGCGTTGCTACGGGAGTCACATTCTTGGTAACGGACCCAGGTCTTATCCAGGTCCTCCATGAAGCCGTTCTCATGAGAACTACAGGGGGCAAAGGTCACATAGGCGCTCAACAAGCAAGCGATGCCAGCCTGCAGCGTAGACAGTACCGATAGGCTTATCACACAGGCAGGTTAACCCTGATTGGTTCCAAGTGCCAATATGCTAATCTGAATGGTTGGACACTGAATAGCTTGGCGGATCTGAATAGTAAATGTATCATGTAAATATTGTGAATATTCTATCATGGAAATATTATTCATATTGTAAGATTTAGAAGAGTTGAGTGGAAATTCTGCCAAATCACAGATATGTTTGGCTCAAACACACAGTGGTCTCTAGCTAGCCAAGGGAATACACACACACACACACACACACACACACACACAGACCTGAGAATGGCTAGAGTGCCGGAGAATAGGAGTCGGAGGCGGTGTATTTAATATGGAATGCCACACTTTATTATCCATTAAATCAATAGCACAATGTGAACTTGCCTGCTACTATGCTGCTAGGAAAACATATCGACGGAACTCTAGGTCCGTCACCTTAACCGGTCCGTGGGGAAAACATAACAGTTCCCCACCCACAACAATAAGACGGTGAATTATGTTCCTCAATGTGCCGCCACACAAGCCCCCCAGAATTCACCCATACACAAAGTCCGCGCAGCGGGGAGGAATGACAGGCCGACCACCCCGACTCCGGAGAACGGGAGCTGGGGAGTCAATCACTTCCGGGACCGGCGACAGGGGCGGAGAGACCGGAACAGTAGGACCAAGGTCGGCGACAGGGGTCAAGGCCGAAGGGCGGCCCCGTCGCGGAGGCCGAGCCAACACCACCGGCTGGTCCAAATCCAGGTGAGCAGCCTTCACCCGGTCAACCGAGACGTGCTCGGCCCTGCCACCCATGTCCACCACCAAGTGTTTGCCCCCGCGTTCCAAGACCCGGAAAGGTCCGTCGTAAGGGGGTCGCAGGGGGCCCCTGTGCGCATCGTGTCGGATGAACACGTGCTCCGCCGAGCGAAGCTCCACCGGAACCCGGGACACCGGAGTGCCGTGCTGAGCCGTGGGAATCGGAGCAAAAACCTTAGCGGTGTCCAGCAGCAAGGCGCGCTGGGCGGTCGCCGACCAAGGGACCGATGTGTTGGGCAGGAAATCTCCAGGAACCCGCAGCGGCTGACCGTAGACCATCTCAGCCGTAGAGCACCTCAGATCCTCCTTAGGTGCCGTCCTAAGGCCCAGCATGACCCAAGGCAGCTTGTCGACCCAATTACCGTCCGTTAAGCTGGCCTTGAGGGCCGCCTTCATGGAGCGATGGAACCGCTCGCAGAGGCCGTTGGCCTGAGGGCGATAAGCGGTGGTCCGGTGAAGCTTAACCCCCAAACCCCCGGCTACGGCGTTCCAAAGCTCAGAAGTGAACTGCGAACCCCGGTCTGAGGAAATGTCCGACGGGGTGCCGAAGCGACACACCCATGTCGCAACGAAGGCCCGGGCTACGACAGCCGCCTCCGTCGACGCGAGTGGAACCGCCTCCGGCCAGCGGGTCGTCCTGTCCACCATGGTTAGGAGGTAGGTGAAACCCTGAGAGGGGGGCAATGGGCCAACCAGATCGATGTTAACGTGGTCAAACCTCCTCTCAGGCACGAGGAACCGCTCCAGGGGGGCCTTAACATGGCGGTGCACCTTGGCACGCTGGCAAGCCACGCACGTACCGGCCCATGACCTCACATCCTTTTTGAGCCCCCGCCAGACGAATTTCGCGGCCACCAACCGCACAGACGGCTTCCCGCCGGGGTGCGACAGGTTGTGCACCGCCTCGAACACCGAGCGCCTCCAGCTGGAAGGCACGACTGGCCGCGGCTGGCCCGTGGAGACGTCACACAGGAGAGTAATGCCCGCATCGCCGAAATCCACCTCCTCCAGACGCAGCCCCACGTCAGCCCCCTTCAGGGCCTGCACGCTGGGGTCGGTGACCTGGTCCGCCGCCATGCGGGCATAGTCGAGGCCCAACTGGACGGCCCCGATGACCACCCTGGAGAGGCAGTCAGCAACCAGGTTGGACTTACCAGCCACGTGTTGGATGTTTGTAGTGAACTCAGAGATGTAGGAGAGCTGGCGTTGCTGGCGAGCGGACCAAGGCTCCGCCACCTTGGACATGGCGAACGTGAGCGGCTTGTGGTCCACGAACGCCGTGAATTCGCGGCCCTCCAGCAAAAACCGGAAGTGCCGCACGGCCAGCCAGAGTCCAAGGAGCTCCCGGTCAAAAGCGCTGTACCTGCGCTCCCTGGGTGTCAGCTGACGGCTGAAAAAGGCGAGTGGTTGCCAGGCGCCCTCCACCCACTGCTCATGCACAGCACCCACGGCGTAGTCCGACGCGTCAGTGGTAATGGAAATGGGGGCTGTGGGTGACGGATGTGCCAAAAGGGCCGCCTGAGCCAGCGCCGTCTTGACCTCCTTGAAGGCCGCCTCGGCCTCCGCCGTCCAGCTGATCTCCTGGCTGGGGGCCTTACCCTTCAGTGCCTCGTACAACGGCCGCATGATGTGGGCGGCCCGGGCGATGAAACGGTGGTAAAACGTTACCATTCCGAGGAACTCACGGAGCGACCTGGCCGTGTGCGGGCGAGGAAAAGCCGCAACAGCTTCCACCTTTGCCGGCAGGGGTGCTGCGCCGCCCTTGGTGATGCGGTGCCCAAGGAAGTCAATGTCAGACACCCCGAACAGGCACTTTGCGGGGTTGATTATCAACCCGTGTTGGCTGAGCCTCGTAAAAAGGGCTCGTAGGTGGGACAGGTGTTCCTCTGCTGAAGCGCTGGCAACAAGTATGTCGTCCAGGTAGACAAACACAAACGGTAAGTCCCGCAGCACTGAATCCATCAAGCGCTGGAATGATTGGGCAGCGTTTTTGAGCCCGAAAGGCATCCGAAGGAACTCAAATAACCCAAATGGAGTTATTACTGCCGTCTTGGGAATGTCCTGGGGATGTATGGGTACCTGGTGGTAACCACGCACAAGGTCCACCTTAGCAAACACGAGCTTACCCGCCAGGTGCGCCGAAAAGTCCTGGATGTGCGGAACCGGATAGCGGTCGGGCACCGTTGCGTCGTTGAGGCGGCGGTAGTCCCCACACGGGCGACAACCACCATTTGGCTTGGGGACTACGTGCAGAGGGGATGCCCAAGGACTGTCTGATCGGCGGATGATACCCAGGCGTTCCATGGTCAAGAACTCCGCCTTCGCTACTGCGAGTTTAGCAGGGTTCAACCGCCGGGCCCTGGCATAGACTGGTGGTCCCTCGGTGGTGATGTGGTGCTCCACCCCGTGCTTGGTCGTGGGCGCAGAGAAGGTAGGCAGCACCAGGTCTGGGAACTCGGCCAACAACCCAAGGTACATGTCCGCACCTGACAGCGAGCCCGACAAACCGTCATACTTTGCTCTGCCACGTATACACGCCAGGGAGGAAAACGTCAAGGCATCAACCAAGCGTTTGTTCCTAACGTCCACCAGGAGCCCGTGAGCACACAAAAAATCAGCCCCGAGGAGGGGAAAAGCAATGTCTGCTGTGACGAACTCCCAATCGAAATGCTGCCCCCTAACACATAAATGCACAGGCCTCACGCCATAAGTGCGGATAGGGCTGCCATTTGCTGTTGCCAACTGCGGTCCGTGCCCCCCTTTAGCGACGTCCTCACTCGACGCAGGAATCACGCTCCGCTGCGCGCCGGTGTCACAAAGAAACCTGCCACCGGAGACACTGTCCTGAACGAAAAGAAGTCTGCCCGTGCCGCCAACGCTCAGGGCCACTACTGAGCGTTGGCTCTCTCGTTTCCCGGGGGCTTGTAGCTGCAGGGAGCGATGCACTTCTTCGCCTTGGCTCCAAACCGCGCGTGGTAAAAACACTCGCCCGTGTCCCCGTGCCGACCTGGAACCGCAGCATTCCGCTCTCCCCAGGCCCTCCTTACTGGCGAGGGGGCACTGAGCGTCGGAGCCAACACCTCTGCACCGGGCTGCTGAGATGCCAAGAAAAACCGGTCCGCCTCCTCAGCCAGGTCGCGGGGATCAGTAATGGTTGTGTTCGCCAGCGCAGTCTGGACCCGGGGTGGCAAATGGCTCAGGAACGTCTCCACAAACAAAATCCGGGGATCTTCCCCCCCCAGTAGGTTAAGCATCTTTTCCATGAGCTGGGACGGCTTGCTGTCTCCCAGGCCCTGAATGGCTAAAATCTGGCGAGCCCTCTCCTTAGCAGATAAACCAAAAGTCTTAAGGAGATGGGCTTTAATCGCCTCATATTTGTTCTGGCGTGGGGGATCCGCAATGAACCCGACCAACCTGGATGATGTGGAGCTCCCCAGCGCAGCCACCACGTGGAAATATTTCAGGTCGTCGGCGTTCACCCGCTGACAGACAAAGTGTGCCTCCACATGAGCGAACCATGCCGTAGCTGCGTGCTCCCAAAACTCCGGCAGTTTAACAAAAACATTGCGTTCTGCCATGTTCATTAAGTTTTCAGAATCAATCTCGAAAACGTCGGGGTCACCAGTGTGGTGCCGGAGAATAGGAGTCGGAGGCGGTGTATTTAATATGGAATGCCACACTTTATTATCCATTAAATCAATAGCACAATGTGAACTTGCCTGCTACTATGCTGCTAGGAAAACATATCGACGGAACTCTAGGTCCGTCACCTTAACATAACGGTCCCCACCCACAACAATAAGACGGTGAATTATGTTCCTCAATGGGGAAAACATAACAGTTCCCCAGTGAATTTTAGGAAGGGGACAGAGAGAGAGACCCACAACAATAAGACTGCGATATCATATACACAGTGAATATATGAGACATCAAAGTATAAACAGAAAACCTTTAGCGTTGCCTCCGATAGCCTGGCTCTGGTAATGCTAGCTACAGTATTAGCGATTAGCTGCCGTACTTGTCTCTGACGGCCTGGATGGCTTCGGCGGCGCTCTCGTAGTTGTGCTTCTCCATGTGACGGTACATGGTGCTAAGCTCCACCTGCCGCCGGAAGTAGATGTCCACGGAGCTTTGCTTAACCGTGGCGTAGATGAACTTATCTGACGGGTTACGCAGCTGCAGAGGAAAAAACACATCAGACAGCACAACAACAACAACAGAGTCAAGCTGATCAGACAGCTCAACAACAGAGTCAAGCTGATCAGACAACACAACAACAGAGTCAAGCTGATCAGACAACAAAACAACAACAGAGTCAAGCTGATCAGACAACACAACAACAACAGAGTCAAGCTGATCAGACAACACAACAACAACAGAGTCAAGCTGATCAGACAGCACAACAGTCAAGCTGATCAGACAACACAACAACAGAGTCAAGCTGATCAGACAACAAAACAACAACAGAGTCAAGCTGATCAGACAGCACAACAACAGCAGAGTCAAGCTGATCAGACAGCACAACAACAGCAGAGTCAAGCTGGGGGGTATTCCATCAAGCTAGATCAGTGAAAAGCCTGGCTTATTTAGATAAGTCTGGCTAATTTTAGTGAGAGGTCCGTTCCATTACTGTGGCTAATACGAATTCCCGCTCAGTTACCAAGGTAATTTATACCACTGAACTAGCCTGCTCCGTAGTAGGCTAACTGTCAAGCTTAGTTTAGCTGTGTTACAAAAAATATCCAACAGGTGGAAACAAAATCCCAAGACAGTTCCATCGAGTGTCTTTTCTCGCTCGCTTCACTTTTGTCACATACCGTATGTCCGTGTTCGGAAACATACGTAGGTTCAGACCTTTTTCTCGCAATGTATGTGACCAAGCATGAATATAAGTGTTTACATCCATTTCCTGTGTTCGCAACCTTGCACACATTAAACATAGGCCTAAAAAAGTCAAATGCTAAAATGACAAATAAGTGTTCACTTAGGTATTCAATTTCCTTATTGTAATTGCATTATTTGTGACAGATGTCTATCTAAAACACAATGTGACATTGAAAATGAAATTTTTTTGTCACCATATTAAAAGAAATATTAATTACAGAGTATTTATGCTTTTTCGTTGGCGCAATAAAGAGACGACTTACACCAATCACACTTAGTGCCGGGATCGAGCCCTTGCGATATGCATCTGTCACCAGTGAGACGTGCTCTTTGCCTGGTGACCAACCAGGGAGCCCGTGTTACATGGACGCCTATATTAAGCATGAATCAGATTTCCTATAGTTGAGCCTGCTGATGCCGCAGTCTCATCGTAAAGATGTCAATGTTAATTTACATAAAAAGTAGGCTACTAAATTACGCATTTAGTCTGTCTGCAATTTTTGGCCACACTTTCCCTAGCCTTGAAAATCGCAGCAGTATTGCCCTCTTTGGTGATGAGACAGTCAGTGGCGAATTCCTTTGACGTTGTTTTCTCGCGAGAATAGCACCGGTCTTTCTGTTTTTTTTCGACACTTTATCTGCTTTTTGACAATCGATTGTTCCGGCCTGCTTCTGTTGTCCGTGCGCGCACACAATGCCAGCTTGTAGAAGCCTGGCTTGAGTTAACGTTGACTGGAAACGGCTGAATTGTGTTCATGGAATGAATTGAGGCTTAAATCCAAGTTAAAGTTAGTTCAAGCAAAGCTTTTTCTATTAAGCTCCGATTTCATTAGCGCGGTTGATGAAGTACCCCCCTGATCACACAGCACAACAACAACAGAGTCAAGCTGATCACACAGCACAACAACAACAGAGTCAAGCTGATCACACAGCACAACAACAGAGTCAAGCTCATCAGACAGCACAACAAAAGCAGAGTCAAGCTGGAGTACCTCCGACAGGTTACGCAGAGGAGGGAGGCAGGGAAGGGGGGCTCAGTGTTTGTGTGTGTGTGTGTGTGTGTGTGTGTGGGCTCAACCTGGTGGTTGGTGGTTGGGTCAGGGTTAGGGGTCAGTGTACCCTGGGGTGCTTGGGTTAGGGGTCAGTGTTCCCTGGGGTGCTTGGGTTAGGGTTAGGGGTCAGTGTTCCCTGGGGTGCTTGGGTTAGGGTTAGGGGTCAGTGTACCCTGGGGTGCTTGGGTTAGGGTTAGGGGTCAGTGTACCCTGGGGTGCTTGGGTTAGGGTTAGGGGTCAGTGTACCCTGGGGTGCTTGGGTTAGGGTTAGGGGTCAGTGTACCCTGGGGTGCTTGGGTTAGGGTTAGGGGTCAGTGTACCCTGGGGTGCTTGGATTAGGGTTAGGGGTCAGTGTACCCTGGGGTCGTTGATGCCGGTGATGCGCTCCTCAGGCCGGTCCAGCACTAGGAAGGCAGCCAGGTTGGCAGTGTACGAAGCTACGATGATCATGGCAAATCCTGCCCACACCATGCCAAGTATCCTGGCTGAGAAACTCCGGGGTGCTCCTGCACACACACACACACACAGGTTTCCAGTCAAGGATTAGCATTGAAGCTAAACAGAAAATGTTTTTCCTCAAGAAGAAAACAAAGGGAGGAGTCAGGATACACTGAGAGACAGAGGGAGAATCATGTCAAACATCTAAACTAGTGGACTGGAAAGAGCAGAGGGGGTACCAACCTTCCCCTATCCCAGAGTTCAACAGTACTCCCCATGAGAACCACATGGCGGAGGACAAGGTGAGGGCATCTTCCTCTTCCTCTTCACTGTTCACTTTGAACCTTCCAAATGGGCTGCAGGACAGAGAGGGACAGGGCTGCCAGGTTGAAGCTATTATAGTATAATAGAGCATTGTTAAGTATACAAGAGTATGGTGTAGTATTGTAGAGTACGATGTAGTATTGTAGAGTATAGTGTACTAAAGTAGACTATGGAGTAGTATTGTAGAGCATAGCGTAGTATTGCAGAGCATAGTGTAGTATTGCAGAGCATAGTGTAGTATTGCAGAGCATAGTGTAGTATAGTGTAGTATAGTAGAGCACAGTTCACTATAGTAGACTTTAGTGTAGTATTGAGGAGTATAGTGTAATATTGTAGAGCATAGTGTAGTATAGTAGAGCGCAGTGCAGTATAGCAGACAATGGCGTAGCATTGTAGAGTATAGTGTAGTATAGTAGAGCACAGTGCTGTGTAGTACACTGGTGTAATATTGTAGAGTAAAGTGTGGCATGGTTGAGTATGGTGTAGTATTGTAGAGTATAGTGTTGTATCGTAGAGCATAGTGTAGTATAGTAGAGCACAGTGCAGTATTGTAGAGCATAGTGTAGTATTGAAGAGTACAGTGTGGTATAGTAGAGTATGGTGTAGTATTGTAGGGCATAGTGTAGTATAGTAGAGCACAGTGCAGTATTGTAGAGCATGGTGTAGTATAGAAGAGTACA
>JAPMUY010009379.1:40000-45000 GCA_026901105.3 Galaxias olidus
CATCACCACCTAATAAAAACATGTTATAAGTAACCTTTACTTCCACAAATCAGTAATTCCATAAATCAGTCCCCCTACACAGCTACAACAGTAATTAAAGCACGATTACAAATTATCTTCCTCATCAAATTCATTACGCTCTGAAATGATAACTGCTCTGTAAATAAAGGAAACATCATAAGCTGGCTCTACACTCGTCTGCTGCCATGCCGACGCTCTCCTGAGCCAGACGGGAAAGCTAAACAAGCCGCGAGCTAATAAACAAAGCTCTGTTGTCATGGTGATACTGAACCTGGAATACAGTTTTAGAGCTAATAAACAAAGCTCTGTTGTCATGGTGATACTGAACCTGGAATACAGTTTTAGAGCTAATAAACAAAGCTCTGTTGTCATGGTGATACTGAACCTGGAATACAGTTTTAGAGCTAATAAACAAAGCTCTGTTGTCATGGTGATACTGAACCTGGAATACTGTTTTAGAGCTAATAAACAAAGCTCTGTTGTCATGGTGATACTGAACCTGGAAAACAGTTTTAGAACTAATAAACAAAGCTCTGTTGTCATGGGGATTACTGAACCTGGAATAGAACGACATTCCCAAACATTTCTCTCCAAGGACAGCCTAGCACTGATCTAACAGGACAAGAAGAGGCATGATCTCTGAGGACTAGCCTATCTCAGTGTTGATAGATCACTGATCAAACAGGATCACTGAAAGGTATTATCTCTGAGGACTAGCCTATCTCAGTGGTGATAGATCACTGATCTAACAGGACAAGCAGAGGCATGGTATTGAAGACTAGCCTATCTCAGTAGTGATAGATCAGTGACGCAGAGGGACAGGAAGTAACCCCTCCACATTCTGCTGAGGACGGAGTGGGACAATGCAATGCCGTTTTAAAACGTCTCTAGCAAGGTGAATATTATCATAGATATGGATAATATTGCGGATAATATTACGTAATCTGTTTGTATTAGTGTGATTATATTACTGCTGCAGGGCTGGCTGATTCAGGGGTTGGGGTCAGGGGTCAGGGGTCAGGGGTCATGGGAGGGTACCTGAGAGCCGTTGAAGACTCCAACTTGGACCATGCGTGACTTCTGGTAGTTGAGGATGCTGTAGGTGGCAAAGCGCCGGTCGCCATCGTCATTAAACTCAATCCGTCCTGTGAGGCCTTCTGGGTACTTTGATGACATCAGCACCCTGGGGACCAATCAAAGTTAATCAACGTCAGACAGCACGGGGCTGAGATGAAACAACAACGTCAGACAGCACGGGACTGAGATGAAACAACAACGTCAGACAGCATGGGGCTGAGATGAAACAACAACGTCAGACAGCACGGGGCTGAGATGAAACAACAACGTCAGACAGCACGGGGCTGAGATGAAACAACAACGTCAGACAGCACGGGACTGAGATGAAACAACAACGTCAGACAGCACGGGGCTGAGATGAAACAACAACGTCAGACAGCACGGGGCTGAGATGAAACAACGTCAGACAGCACGGGACTGAGATGAAACAACGTCAGACAGCACGGGGCTGAGATGAAACAACAACGTCAGACAGCACGGGGCTGAGATGAAACAACAACGTCAGACAGCATGGGGCTGAGATGAAACAACAACGTCAGACAGCACGGGGCTGAGATGAAACAACAACGTCAGACATGTCTGTCCTATTCACTCTCTTCTTTTTGAGACAACCCAACAGGAAACAGTGAGCTGACTGAGGGGATATGACATCATCTTTGTGTGACTGGGGTTGTCTCTTTGAGCCGTACTGTATCCATCAGTGTTATTTACAGAAAAACAACAGCTGGGTCATAAAACCAAAAAGAACAGATCAGAAGGAAAAAGAGAGGGAAGATGAAGAGAAAGCTCTGTGCTGTTGGATTGGAAGTCATAATGTGATGAACATTGTGATTCTGTTTGTTCCCAGGGTCAGCACCAGAACCGTCCAGACTGGATCTGAGGGGCTTGGTGTGAGTGGTTCTGGGTGCGTTTGGTTGAGGGGCTTGGTGTGAGTGGTTCTGGGTGCGTTTGGTTGAAGGGCTTGGTGTTAATGGTTCTGGGTGCGTTTGATTGAAGGGCTTGGTGTTAATGGTTCTGGGTGCGTTTGGTTGAAGGGCTTGGTGTTAATGGTTCTGGGTGCGTTTGGTTGAAGGGCTTGGTGTTAATGGTTCTGGGTGCGTTTGATTGAAGGGCTTGGTGTTAATGGTTCTGGGTGCGTTTGGTTGAAGGGTTTGGTGTGAGTGGTTCTGGGTGTGTTTGGTTGAGGGGCTTGGTGTGAGTGGTTGTGGGTGCGTTTGGTTAATGGGCTTGGTGTTAATGGTTCTGGGTGCGTTTGGTTGAAGGGCTTGGTGTGGGTGGTTGTGGGTGCGTTTGATTGAGTGGGTCTGAGTATGGTTCTGACCGTTTGAAGAGCGGGCCGGTCCTCCAGATGTTGGTGTTGCCCACACAGCCTCGAGGCGGCTCCGTGATGTTCTCTTTCTCAAACAGCTCCTGGATGGACTGGGCCACCACACCCACTGCATCAGCTATGTGAGCCGTCTCATTCTTACCATTAATCAGCTGCAGGCCCAGCAAGCCTGACCACACACACACACACACACACACACACACACACACACACACACACACACACACACACACACACACACACACACACACACACACACACACACACACACACACACACAGGAGTTTAAGTACACACACACACACACACACACACACACACACACACACACACACACACACACACACAGGAGTTTAAGTACACACACACACACACACACACACACACACACACACACACACACACACACACACACACACACACACACACACACACACACAGGGGTTTAAGTACACACACACACACACACAGGGGTTTAAGTACACACACACACACACACACACACACACACACACACACAGGAGTTTAAGTACACACACACACACACACACACACACACACACACACACACACACACACACACACACACACACAGGGGTTTAAGTACACACACACACACACACACACACACACACACACACACACACACACACACACACACACAGGGAGTTATATAGTACACTCAACACACACACACACACATAGAAACACACTCACACTCAGAGTTATATAGAAACACACACACACACACACAGGGGTTTATAGTACACACACAAGCGGAAACACACTCTGGAAACACACACACACTGAGTTATATAAACACACTCACACTCACAGTTATATAGAAACACACACACACTCAGAGTTATATAGAAACACACACACTCAGAGTTATATAGAAACACACACACACTCAGAGTTATATAGAAACACACACACACTCAGAGTTATATAGAAACACACACACTCAGAGTTATATAGAAACATAAACACATGCACACACAGGCAAAAATAAAAAGCCCAGGAGACCTTATTTTGCCTACACACAAAAGTACACACACACTATTAGACACACACTATTACACACAGGGCTTTAGGGTTGTCACTCTGAGGGAATGGAGCCATCATTTCTAATAGGTCCTTATTTAGGTCAGCCAGTGTGTTGTTAGCATGCAGCTAGCCAGAAGGGTGAGGGGTACAGCTAGTCCTAGTGGACTGCTGCTAGCTCCACAGACCACCACAACAACATCAACAGCAGCAACAACAACAACAACATCTACATCAACAACAACATCAGCAGCATCAACAGCAGCAGTGGAGGCGGTGGCGGCAGTAGAGACAGCTGAGGGGTAGAGTCCATGTTGAAGTGGAGCAAAGGTGTCCTCCGGGTTAGGGACAGGGTTAGGGTTAAAGTTGAAGTGCAGCAGCGGAGTCCTCCGGGTTAGGGACAGAGAGAAAGCACGCAGCTCTTACCATTAGGCAGGGCCGCACTGCAATGTGGGGGGACGGGGTGGGTCCTGTCTAAATTAACCCAAACTACCTCTGTGCACTGGGCCCCAAGTCCTCTAATGCGTAGAGAGAGAGGGGGGGAGAGAGAGAGAGAGAGAGAGAGAGAAGGGGGAGAGAGAGAGAGAGAGAGAGAGAGAGGGGGGAGAGAGAGCGGGGGGGAGAGAGAGAGAGAGAGAGAGAGAGAGAGAGAGAGAGAGGAGGGAGAGAGAGGAGAGAGGAGAGAGAGAGAGCGGGGGGGGAGAGAGGGAGAGAGAGAGAGAGAGAGAGAGAGAGAGAGAGAGAGAGGGGGGGGGAGGGAGAAAGAGAGAGAGAGCGTGGGGGGGGACGACACACACTATGAAACGGAACAAACCACAGGCGTTAGAACAGACCCATTCAAAGCACAGTGAGCAGAAACATCACGGGGGTTTCAAACCTTTAAACACATCAGAGGCTGTGTTTAAACGTTCAAACTACGACGCACTGGAGAGAAGCCATGAGGCTGGCCTGTCTCCTGAGGCCGCGGGGAGGGGGACGTACCATCTGGAGCCTCGCTCAGAGCTTTACCAGACATCTCCCTCTCGCCCACCAGCCAGACGTATCCCGAGCCAGTCATGTTGAGCTGGCGGGCCGCCTTGTACACCGCCGCAGCCTCGTCCTCGCTGCCATGGAGACACGGCACAGCGTTACCATCATCTACTAGCATCTTTACAGATAAGTGTGTGTGTGTGTGTGTGTGTGTGTGTACCTGGCAGACAGGATGATAACGCGAGGTTAGGATAAGGTGTGTGTGTGTGTGTGTGTGTGTGTGTGTGTGTGTGTGTGTGTGTGATGATGACGCGGGGTTAGGATTAGGTGTGTGTGTGTGTGTGTGTGTGTGTGTGTACACCTGGCAGACAGGATGATAACGCGGGGTTAGGATTAGGTGTGTGTGTGTGTGTGTGTGTGTGTGTGTGTGTACCTGGCAGACAGGATGATGACGCGGGGTTAGGATTAGGTGTGTGTGTGTGTGTGTGTGTGTGTGTGTAAAACTCTCAGACAGGATGATAACGCGGGGTTAGGATTAGGTGTGTGTGTGTGTGTGTGT
>JAPMUY010009379.1:50000-55000 GCA_026901105.3 Galaxias olidus
CAGGGGGACGTGTTAGCGGGGGGACAGGGGACGTGTTAGTGGGGGGACAGGGGACGTGTTAGCGGGGGGGACAGGGGACGTGTTAGCAGGAGGGACAGGGGACGTGTTAGCAGGGGGGACAGGGGACGTGTTAGCAGGGGGGACAGGGGACGTGTTAGCAGGAGGGACAGGGGACATGTTAGCAGGGGGGACAGGGGACGTGTTAGCAGGGGGGACAGGGGACATGTTAGCAGGGGGGACAGGGGACGTGTTAGCGGGTGGGACAGGGGACGTGTTAGCAGGACAGACAGGGGACGTGTTAGCAGGGGGGACAGGGGACGTGTTAGCAGGACAGACAGGGGACGTGTTAGTGGGGGGGACAGGGGACGTGTTAGCAGAGGGGACAGGAGACAGGGGACATGTTAGCAGGGGGGACAGGGGACATGTTAGCAGAAATGGACGAGGACAGGTGAAGGGAACAGAGAGGTCTAATCTGACAACATGAATAATGATATCACTCAAACGGATATACACCAGGGAGATATATGGAATATATTTCTTCATAAATTTTACAAACATTTAAAGAATATATTCTGTCTGTCTAGCTCTAGTATTCTCTGTGTTTTTCTGCCTGTGCATTCTTTGTGTTATTCTGCCTGTGCACAGTACTCTAAAGCTCTAGTATTCTCTGTGTTATTCTGCCTGTGCACAGTACTCTAAAGCTCTAGTATTCTCTGTGTTATTCTGCCTGTGCACAGTACTCTAAAGCTCTAGTATTCTCTGTGTTATTCTGCCTGTGCACAGTACTCTAAAGCTCTAGTATTCTCTGTGTTATTCTGCCTGTGCACAGTACTCTAAAGCTCTAGTATTCTCTGTGTTATTCTGCCTGTGCACAGTACTCTAAAGCTCTAGTATTCTCTGTGTTATTCTGCCTGTGCACAGTACTCTAAAGCTCTAGTATTCTCTGTGTTATTCTGCCTGTGCACAGTACTCTAAAGCTCTAGTATTCTCTGTGTTATTCTGCCTGTGCACAGTACTCTAAAGCTCTAGTATTCTCTGTGTTATTCTGCCTGTGCACAGTACTCAGATTGATTTCATTTGTTTCTGTCAATGTGTTCTGGCAAGGTTTCAGACTAACGGGCCAAAGAATGATCTCACCCCTCCTGGATCAATATTGATGAAGATGGTGGTGATTGGAACGGCCAATGCTTCTAGACACCTCAGGCTCAGTGGTGACGGTGATCATGAGGAAGATGAGGAGGATGAAACAGAGGATGAGTAAGATGGCACTACCTTGTCTGAGTAGATGGGTATGTGCATAGTCAGACCCACCACGGGGATGAAGATAATGATGATGAGGAGGATGAGACTACCTTCTCTGAGTAGATGGACATGTGTGTAGTCAGGCCCACTACAGGGATGAAGATAATGATGACGAGGAGGAGGAAGAGGAGGGGAGGAGCAGGAGGAAGAGACTCTACCTTGTCTGAGTAGATGGACATGCGTGTAGTCAGGCCCACTACAGGGATGCGGTAGAATCCGGCTGTGTAGGACACGGGGGTGGGGGTCAGGTGGTCGTTGGACTGGGGAGGGTGACTCACCAGGATAGCATAGACCTGACGACACACACACACACACACACACACACACACACACACATTATATTGAGGTGCCTCCGCAGACGTTTATCATATTAACACACTAGATTATTAACAGTCAGTCTGATATCTTACACAGTGTAAACACAGTCAGTCTGATATCTAACACAGTGTAAACACAGTCTGATATCTAACTGTGTAAACACAGTTAGTCTGATATCTAACACAATGTAAACAGAGTCAGTCTGCTATCTAACGTAGTGTAAACACAGTCTGATATCTAACACAGTGTAAACACAGTCAGTCTGATATCTAACACAGTGTAAACACAATCAGATATTTAACACAGTGCAAACAGTCAGTCTGATATCTAACAGTGTAAACACAGTCTGATATCTAACAGTGTAAACACAGTCTGATATCTAACACTGTAAACACAGTCAGTCGGATATCTAACAGCGTAAACACGGTCAGTCTGATATCTAACAGTGTAAACACAGTCTGAAATCTAACACTGTAAACACAGTCAGTCTGATATCTAACACAGTGTAAACACAGTCTGATATCTAACACAGTAAACACAGTCTGTCTGATATCTAACACAGTGTAAACACAGTCTGATATCTAACACAGTGTAAACACAGTCTGATATCTAACAGTGTAAACACAGTCAGTCTGATATCTAACACGCTCTATCCACCCTGCTGCTCCGCTTTGACATGAGGAGATCATAACACAGGAATTCTCTGGTCAACGGCTAGTCCTCAGCAACGTGTGTGTGTGTACGTGCGTGCGTGCGTGCGTGACTCCGTGCGTGCGTGTGTGTGTGTGTGTTTGTGGTGCGTGTGTGTGTGTGTGTGCATGCGTGTGTGTGTGTGTGTGTGTGGTGCGTGTGTGTGTGCGTGCGTGCGTGCGTGCGTGCGTGCCCGTGCGCGTGTGTGCGTGCGTGTGTGTGTGTGTGTGGGTGTGTGTGTGTGTGTGTGTGTGTGTGTGTGTGTGTGTGTGTGTGTGTGTGTGTGTGTGTGTGTGTGTGTGTGTGTGTGTGTGTGTGTGTGTGTGTGTGTGTGTGTGTGTGTGTGTGTGGGGTGGGTGTGTGTGTGTGTGTGACTGCTCCCACCCCCTACACACGTGTCATCACCAGCCTTCTAATCCTGTGACTCGGCCCACAGTGCCACAGAGAGAGAGAGAGAGAGAGAGAGAGAGAGAGAGAGAGACTAATCTCCTCTTCCATCCCTGTGACGCTCTGAGGCCAGTGACAGAGCAGCAGTCAGACCGTGTGGCAGACGCCATGTTGGCCTGATTTCCCTTCAAAGAGATGGGATGGGACCCTCCATAAAACCCCTGTCTGTCTTTGCATCGAAGGACACCACATCACTTTGCTGGCTTTAATGTACAGTTCCCAGCCTGGGCAGTGTCTAAATGGATCTAACAGCTGAGTGACAGACATCTCTGGAGGAGGGGGAGGGGCTATGCGGGCGGGACCTGTAGCCCCTCCTCCTTAACAGTATCTTAGTTGTCACATTCTTAAGTGAGGTGTGCACAGTTGTTAATGGTGATATTGTGTGCACAGTTGTTAATGGTGATGTTGTTCTCCATGGGGGCCTGCGTTGCAATGACAACGCCCTTCTTAATATTCTGACCAGGACTTTAACGGTCTCTGGCGTTACGACAAATGATAAAGGTGAGGTTAAAACAGAAGGGCCAGTTAAATGTTTTTTATCAACTTGACAGATGTTTTACTAACAAACGAAGCTAAAAGAAGCCACAGAACATTATACATTTTCTAAAAATCCATTTCCTGTTGCATATAACCTGTTCCTCCATTCAACAAGCATCATATCCTGAAATCCTCTAAAACAAAATAAATCTCTGCCCTTTCTCTAATTCCTTTCTCTCTCTCTGGACTGTCCATATATTTATTATGCTTTTATCACGTAATCAAAGCGCTATCATTGATATTCATGTTTGGACTTCAAAGTGAGCCCCCCCCCCCTCTCCTCCTCCTCCTCTGTACACGGTGTCATGTCCAGACCCCTGGGGAAACAAGGCTAGCATATCACAACTGGAGCTCTGCGGGGACAGCGAGACACGGAAAGGAGAGAGGAAGCACCCAAACACACTTTCCCTCACGTGCACACACAACCCAATATGGCATAAATTGTTATTTTCAATCGCACGCACGTACGCACACCTGGTTTGAGATGAGATCTTCGCACACAGACAACGCCATCTGAATAGCGTTGGGCTTGTGAGTTACTGAGATGGCGTTCATCTTGAACTTGTCCTTCCCGTACAACGTGTTGGCATGAGTGACGGCGTCCTTGAACACCTGTTCATAGCGCTTCTGACTCAGCACCGCGCCGATGTTTACGATTTTCGGCTCGCAGCCTCCCAGGGCACACGAGCATGAGATGAAAATGCCAAGGAGAAATAAAAAACGCATTTTTAAAAAGATGCAACTTTGATCCTTGACTGATCCCAGTTTTTAATACTGTTTTTTAGAGAACATGCGTGAAGTAGAGGGAAACGCGCAAAGCCCAGTTATTCGACCCGAGATCGCGTCCTCGGGACACTGATTTAGGCTACACCACCGGAATGTAAATATTTTCTGTCGGCCCTGTCGAGGTATGCCGAAAAGAAAAACATCAACCTGTTCCACTCTGCTCCGTTCTCGAAAATGTCACAAAAATTAAAGAAAACAAAGCTTGGCTCCCTTGTGGAAATCCTGTTGATTTTCGCTTAAGAGTTTAGCGATAAGCCACACAAAAATAACCCTACATATTCAAAATGCAAAATGAAGGTCTTTACAAAGGGATTTCTGTATAGCGAGCTTGTCCATCTTTCCTCTGTCTGCAGGTTCCAATGACCTGATGCTCGTGCGAGCTGCTGTCCTTGGTACTGAAACTCGTGCCCGCCAATCGCAAACGATGCGCGCCACGCAGTCCACTGACTCTTTCCGCTTGATATTGCTTCAACGTTTCTGCTTGAATAATTTTTGCTAAATTTAAATTAATGTACTAAATGCTCACAACTACGTCAAGGGTGGGGTTCCTAATGCATTTTAAAGTTAATAAGGCTTGATGTAAACTATGTGCACAAAAGAAAGAACGTAATGCCAAATGACGCACTGAGCACAATGTTATGCCTGGATAGTACTCGACAGTGATGTTCCATTCTTTCTGTAAATAAATGAGCCTAGTAGACTAAGCCAGATAATATCAAACGTTAACAAACAAAAATAAGACACATTGCTTGAAAGGCTACAGGCTATCGTTTTTCCTTTCCTTCATTTATTAAAATATGAAGTATTATTAATATTAACTTTATTTAACCAGGTAAGTCAGCTGAGAACGGATTCTCAGTCTAATCGGTCAAACATAATGACTACAACTTAGCTATTTTTACTGGGCATAAACATCCGTC
>JAPMUY010009379.1:57500-80000 GCA_026901105.3 Galaxias olidus
AGGCTCCCTGCCTGTCTGTCTGCCTCCCTGCCTGTCTGCCTCCCTGCCTCCCTGCCTGTCTGTCTGTCTGTCTGTCTGTCTGTCTGTCTAAATGGAGACGACAGCTGAGGCTGATGCTCAAGGCTCCCTGCCTGTCTGTCTGCCTCCCTGCCTGTCTGTCTGCCTCCCTGCCTGTCTGTCTGTCTGCCTCCCTGCCTCCCTGCCTGTCTGTCTGTCTGTCTAAATGGAGACGACAGCTGAGGCTGATGCTCAAGGCTCCCTGCCTGCCTGCCTGCCTGCCTGCCTGCCTGCCTGCCTGCCTGCCTGCCCTATCTCTCTTTCCATCTCTGTCTCTGTTTCTGTCCTCAATCCCCCTCTCTTTCACTCTCCTTCTCTCTATAATTACCACCTTAAACACAATACAATAACAATTATTCCAACCTTAGGCTTCCCTCTCTCCCTGTCCCTAATCAATAGTACCATGGTAACACCTGCTCACCTGAGAGTAGTTTCAACAAAAAACTATGTAAGTAATTAAAACTAATCAAATGCACAGACAACACCCCCCCCCCCCCCCCCACCCCTTTTGCATGCTGTTTAATGTCCCACTATTAGCCATCTGTAACAAGCTGTAAGGTTTCTGTAACAGGCTGTAATGCTTCTGAACCAGGCAGTTTATTGCTCCACTATTAGCACTGTGTAACAGGCTGTAAGTTCTGTGACAGACTTGGCCCTCTGTGTTGCTGCCTCTGTAATTATGTGCATGCACGTTACTGGGCGGGACCATATTAATGTATGCATGCATGTACGAGTGTGTCGGCTTGATTATGCGCGAGCCTTTCTTACTAGTGGAGCCACCACTCTGCTACTGTTCTCCACTTACCCAGCGGCCCAAGCAACCTCAACCTCCTTTCTCCCTCTCCCTCCCCCTCTCCCTTTCCCTCTCCCTCTCCCCCTCCTACTCCTCTCTCTCTCTCTCCTTCTCCCTCTCCTCCCTCTCCCTCACAAACACAGATATTAATTCTCCTCTTTCCTCACCCCCCCCCCCACTGCCTAGTAGTGTCTCTCCTCCTCTCCTCTCCTCTTCTCCTCCCTCGCGCTTTGTGGGCCAAACCTCTGATCCTTTCATTAGCTGAGCCTTCCGTGTGGATCCTTTGCGTGTTCTTTTATCATTTATGACATACACAGATTTTCATAAGTCGGAATACAGATTTGTTTTTAGAGAGTGAGTAAGAGAGAAAGGTTGTGCTGTGCAGCCTCAAAGTACCATGCCATGCATACAACATGAAACTCAAAGTACCACGCCATGCATACAACATGAAAAGTCTGTTCTCCAGACCTCAGCATGCTGGAGCAAGAACATTCAAATGATGATGTGACACAAATACGTCGTCCCAAATACCCGTCTGGAAACACAGCCACGTTTCTGACACTGTCTGCTCCACTGGTACAAGAGATAAACCTGACCGTTAACCATTCAGACCAGGGGCCTATACTACCAAGCCAGGGAACTGGCTTAACCCGGTAAATTCAGGAGTAACTTTGTGACGTTGAGGGTAACTTCCTGATTAACTCATACCATAAAAGGTGGGTAAGTTTGACCCTTGGTATGTTGTCAAAGCAATTTACTCTGCATCTCTAAACTGCTCCGAGCAGTTTATGTTCATGGTTAACTCCATGTTAAGCACTTTATGATGCTGTAATTGGGAAGATTGCGCTGCATAAAGCGTTGTAAAACTGCTGGAGTGGACACGTTTTTGTCGGCAGTCATTTCGTTCATTCAAAATTAACACTAGGTTTTACAACATATAGCCTAAGTGTTAATATATAGACTATAAAGCTCTTGCCAATTCAAAGTTATCTTCCAAAAGTGTATTGTTCTAACTACAAAATCCTTTACCTTAAGTTAATTTAAAAAAAGCATATAGGCCTAATTTCAAATGCGCTTTTCGCTGGGGTTGCAGCTGATATGATAATTAGAATGTCATTCATTCAGCCTGTGTAGGCTTTAATTTAATAGCTAATACTAATTGTTTTCACATCTTAGATATGTTATTTTATGTATCCTTTCATCTCAATTATAAATGAAACAAGGGTCCGTAATGCAAAATAGGACACATTGGTTAAAATTCTAAATCACAGAGGATAGAATATTTGGGAGAGTAAAACTGAGCGAAGCTTTGCAGAAACATGCACATACTAGAATACCGTTATGACTTTACTCTCAGCAATGCGCTGCCGAGATTTAGCCGTTAACATTTATTTAAACTACTCACATCCTGACAATATCAATGCGCTGTCTTACGGGGTTCAAAAATACGAAGCATGAGCCATTGGCCAAAATATCTGCTTACGTTGCCAACCGCACCCCTTTTATGTGAACGCGCACAAACTCCATGGAGTTAACACCGATTTAAACTAACACACATCTTAATCCCCGTTGTAGTACCGTTTAACACCCATTTGGATAATCAGAGTCTGTCAACTCCGAGTTTCCTTGGTAACCCTGAGTTAGATCGGAGTAGTTTAACCTACATTCGTAGTATAGGCCCCAGAGACAACAACAACCCACTACCAGAGACAACAACAGCCCACTACCAGAGACAACACACTACCAGAAACAACAACAAACTACCAGAGACAACAACAACCCACTACCAGAGACAACAACAACCCACTACCAGAGACAACAACAACCCACTACCAGAGACAACAACCCACTACCAGAGACAACAACAACCCACTACCAGAAACAACAACAAACCACTACCAGAGACAACAACAACCCACTACCAGAGACAACAACAACCCACTACCAGAGACAACAACAACCCACTACCAGAGACAACAACAACCCACTACCAGAGACAACAACAACCCACTACCAGAGACAACAACAACCCACTACCAGAGACAACAACAACCCACTACCAGAGACAACAACAACCCACTACCAGAGACAACAACAACCCACTACCAGACAACAACAACCCACTACCAGAGACAACAACAACCCACTACCAGAGACAACAACAACCCACTACCAGAGACAACAACAACCCACTACCAGAGACAACAACAACCCACTACCAGAGACAACAACAACCCACTACCAGAGACAACAAAATCCCACTACCAGAGACAACAACAACCCACTACCAGAGACAACAACAACCCACTACCAGAGACAACAACAACACACTACCAGAGACAACAACAACACACTACCAGAGACAACAACCCACTACCAGAGACAACAACCCACTACCAGACAACAACAACCCACTACCAGAGACAACAACTGCAGACTGTTACTCTTCCATAACTTTCCGGAAATAATCAGTGGCTTTATATAATCATGTCTTTTACTTGGTTGAATGTGGCAGACTTGTCCCAAATGATTAGCAGAACCGGACTGACAGCTGTAGAATTGTGTAAAACAAACAAGGACGTGGCGTGTGATCTCAACAAAATGGGATCCAGACAATCTATTATCATTATTATTCCCTGTATTAATACCTTCTTAAATCCACCACTGCCTTCAGGAGATCGATCAGAATGGGATTCAGCCATTTAGTTGATACTTAGAACCATTGAGCCGGAAGTGCATGCAGCAGTACCATCTAGTGGCCGTGTCATGTATTTCACTTTGTAATTGGGGCGTTTCAGACCATTAGGTCTCAATAGAGACAGCTGTATTAATGACACCTGTGTCTCCTCAGCTGCGATCCAAATGCTTGTCTGCCAGCTGTGTAGGCCTATTCCAGAGTATCACAGTAAACGCGCACATGCATTGGTGAGTCCCAACGCAATGAGAACAAAGAAAGACACCATTATAGAATATGTTTGAAAACGCTATAGCAACAGAAAATACGCCGGCCAAATAGAAAATAATCAACTCGCACCCAATTATTATTCCGACAGACCCAATGCTTATTTAGTATACGGCGGATGTGCTGATGGCATATAGCATTTGTTATGAGTGTACCTAAAGCTGAATTTCCCTCAAAGTGAAATACTAAGAGTTAATTGTCCCTGCTGATATTGATATGGTGGTGACAAATACTTGTGAGACAGTTGCTGAAACTCACACAGTATCCCGTCAAACACAACTGTTGCGAGATGAAAGAGCAGTTGCCAAAATCAAAGACAAGACAAACGCTTCACAATTTAAGCAGACCTATACATCCATCCATTAACTTTTACCGCTTTTCCTGTACAGGGTCACGGGGGGGGGGCTGGAGCCTATCCCAGCGGACACAGGGCGAGAGGCGGGGTACACCCTGGACAGGTCGCCAGTCTATCACAGGGCCGACATATAGGGACAGACAACAACTCACACTCACACTCACACCTACGGGCAACGTAGAGTCACCAATTAACCTGCATGTTTTTGGACTGTGGGAGGAAACCGGAGCACCCGGAGGAAACCCACGCAAACACGGGGAGAACATGCAAACTCCACACAGAAACGCCCTTGGGTCAGGTGGGGATTGAACCCAGGACCTGCTTGCTGTGAGGCAACAGTGCTAACCACCGAGCCACCGTGCTGCCATTCAGACCTATACAGGCCATGTAAAATTAAAGATAACTGCCTGTTGATGTGTGTGCCACAAACACTGATGCCATGAGTTATTTATATATTTTTTAACAATATAGGCCAATATTCCAAGCAATGTCAGGGCAGTAATCCATGTTATTTTAACTTTTTCGGCTGAGAATGTCACTGTGACAGGGGATTATTTCCAATATCAATTGAAAATCAAATTTGATGTCCAATACTGTAAAGTTACTAGAACTTTAGAATGGTCGAAAAATGATTGTATAAAGCTGATCAGGTATCGTTGCCCTGAATAATATCCACTGCCAAAGGAGCGCCTTAACTGAAAAAGTTTGAAAACCACTTTTGTAGGCCTATGCAGGCAGCTACAACAAAATGCAAAGGATTACTGCATATGAAAAGTATAGGCACATACCTTACTTTAGTTCCAACTTATTATTTAATTAGTATTTATTTTTCGCCAGCAGTTTCATTCATTCCGTTCCTCAACTGCCTTTTCTTTTATTCTTTCTTCATTCCTCTGTCATCTCTACGATGCTATACCGACTATTTAGCAACAAGGATAATAATATACAGTTTTATATTAACAAGTATAGTCTACTGCCTAGTAATGCCTACCTACACGTACTAGCCTTAGCTAATGACCTACAGGTGTATAAAATAGATCGGTACATTGCCTCTCTCTGCTGGTGGAAGTATGAACCTGTACATTTCTAAATTATTATAGATTATACACCTTAAACTAAAGCATTATTATTTAAATGGCAAGATCAGGTATATTTTATTAAATAAACAATAACTTTCAGATAAAAATCTATTTAGTTAGGCCTACTTCATTATTCTTAGAGAGAGAGAGAGAGAGAGAGAGAGAGAGAGGGGGGGGTCAAGGTTCACACTCCCCTGCTAACGTGTGGTATATTCACCATACATGTCTCCACTAAAGCTGAACCCCCACCAGAGCCTCCCTCGTCTCCTTACTGGTTCTTATGGCCCAGTCTCTCTCTGACAGCGCGCTATGTCTGCCGTTGTCCTGCCCACTTCCCCTGAAAATCATCGCTAAAATGTGTTTAACCTTAATTTAAATGCGCTCTTAGATGCCCATGGACACCTCCTAATCTATTCTATCCCGAATAGTCCAACTGTAGGCCTTGCCCCGTGCCCTGTCTATGTTTAAACTGTAAAGCCTACTACTTGTCAACAACATCAAACAGTAACGACCGACTATCAGACTGTCTTTTGCAGAACCATACAGTCACGAGAAACCTCTCTTCTTCGTCAAAATCAACGACTAGACGCGAACAGCAGTTTCATCATGACGGGGACATGGATTTAATAAACTTTCTGTAAACTATATAAATAATCAATGTATAGGCATGGAAGCGGTGACAGCTGGACAGATTAGTTGACTGAAGTTAACAGCTGTTGACAAATGTTGACCGGAGCAGGGGATGGATTTTATGATGTGGAGGGAGTGGTTTCGGGTGTTATTCAAGATGGCGGCGCCCTGTGGTGGCAAATAAGTGTAGATAGAAGGTAAGGAAGTTTTGACTGTTTATTTAATTTAAAGGGACCAAATATATAACGATTGTTCATATTTACACTTTAACATGGTTCGGGTAGTGGAAGAACGAAATTGCCAGTGATGCGCCTCTCTGTAAAAGGCGTAAACAGAGTAGTGTCTCAGCAGCCTGTTTGACAGCTCAGATACGTGCTGCACTGCTGATTCGTTAGCAGGCTGCAAGCTAGCCTGTAAAAACGTGACCCCCCCCCCCCCCCTTTTGCAAATGTTTCCTATTGGGAATCTTTAAACTGACCACTTAACGTTACTAATTAATTTACTTAAGTTCTGTATGGATTCAAGAACGTCTCAAAATCATATTCAACCAGCTCAAATGTAGGTAGCCGCATTGCAGCTAGCTTGGTTCAGCCAGCGTCAGATGAGTGTTACTTCGCTGAAGTCACAAAGCTGAGCACACGTTGTTCATTGGCAGGAGCGGTTGTGCAACATTGTAGCATTGTCAGAGAATATGGTACAAATACCAGTGTCATGACTTGCCATAATGTGTTAATAAATGTTTTTTTGTTTTGTTGTTTTTTTATTTAAAAAAAAAATTCACCCCTATAATCAATTGGGTGCCACTGCATCCTAGACACTGCAGATGCTGAGCCAAGACACATAAACTCTGCTGGCTATCAGCGTAGCATCATCAAACACTGTGATCTGCCATTATAGCCCTTAGATACTAATTTTATGTTGCTAGTCTGAAACCTTGATACTTGTTTTATGTTTCCAGTTAGTACATGCTCTTCTGTTCAAACTAAGAGCAGGACTGGACTCCAGCTGACTGGACAGGGTGTGCTAGGATTAGACTGCCTGTCTGACAGCTTGCTAGTCACCATGGCAGCCAAAGAACAGCTGAATGCCGCTGATGTGCTCCAACTCCTGGAGTCCTCTGACCTGCAAGAACTGGAGCAGGTGAAAGCCTTCATCAATCATCACCTCAACACAGGTAAAGTCATGTTCCATAATGATCACCTCAGCATAGGTAAGCTCGTGTTCCTCATTGATCACCTCAGCACAGGTAATTTACTTCAAAGTTTACTATAAAGAGTTGATGCTGCAAAACATAACTCTGATGATTATTTCCCATGCCTTGTTATTTTAGTGTTCCTCCAAATGTTAGATTAGTTGACATTGTTACCAGTGTATCTTAAGCTCAGCATTTAGCAGTGTTCTGCTGTTGTGTGCCCCAGATCGAGGCAGTGTGCTGATCAACAGTCTGGTGGAGTACTACCTGGAGACCTGCTCTCCTCAGGCCACCTTGCTGCTCTGCTCTGTCAGGGAGCCACACGACAAGGTCAGCTCACACAACTCAATCATTCACCATCTCTCTCTCTATTTCCAATAGTAATCATATCAAAGTGTCTGTCGTATGTTTGTGTGTAGAGTGGACGTCTAACTAGCAGTGTTTGTAGCTATCCTCAGTGTGTAACTATCCTCAGTGTTTGTAGCTATCCTCAGTGTGTGTAACTATCCTCAGTGTGTGTAACTATCCTCAGTGTGTGTAACTATCCTCAGTGTGTGACTATCCTCAGTGTGTCTAACTATCCTCAGTGTGTGCAACTATCCTCAGTGTGTAACTATCCTCAGTGTGTAACTATCCTCAGTGTGTTTAACTATCCCCAGTGTGTAACTATCCTCAGTGTGTGTAACTATCCTCAGTGTGTGTAACTATCCTCAGTGTGTGTAACTATCCTCAGTGTGTAACTATCCTCAGTGTGTGTAACTATCCTCAGTGTGTGTAACTATCCTCAGTGTGTGTAACTATCCTCAGTGTGTGTAACTATCCTCAGTGTGTATAACTATCCTCAGTGTGTAACTATCCTCAGTGTGTATAACTATCCTCAGTGTGTAACTATCCTCAGTGTGTATAACTATCCTCAGTGTGTAACTATCCTCAGTGTGTAACTATCCTCAGTGTGTGTAACTATCCTCAGTAACTATCCTCAGTGTGTGTAACTATCCTCAGTGTGTAACTATCCTCAGTGTGTGTAACTATCCTCAGTGTGTGTAACTATCCTCAGTGTGTGTAACTATCCTCAGTGTGTGTAACTATCCCCAGTGTTTGTGTGTCTTAATAAACCACCTCTCTTCCTGCAGCACCTCCTAGACAAGCTGAATGAGACCCTGACGCGTCCGTCCTGCCGGCTGGCCAGCCTCACACTGCTGGGTCACATCATCCGTAAACAGCCCTCCTGGATGCACAAGATCGCCAAGCTCCCTCTGCTGCCCGCGCTGCTCAAATGCCTTAAGGTGTGTGTGTGTGTGTGTGTGTGTGTGTGTGTGTGTGTGTGTGTGTGTGTGTGTGTGTGCGCGTGCTGTGCTGTGCTGTGCTGTGCTGTGCTGTGCTGTGCTGTGCTGTGCTGTGGTGTGGGTGTTTGGTTTATGTGGTGTGTGAGTGGGTGCACGCTTGTTTGGGTGTATAGGGTGTGTGCGTGTGTTTGGGGTGTATAGGTGTGTGCGCGTGTGTTTGGGGTGTGTATGTGTTTGGGGTGTATAGGGTGTGTATGTGTTAGGGATGTATAGGGTGTGTGTGTGTTTGGGGTGTGTATGTGTTTGGGGTGTATAGGGTGTGTGTGTGTTTGGGGGGTATAGGGTGTGTGTGTGTTTGGGGTGTGTATGTGTTTGGGGTGTATAGGGTGTGTGTGTGTTGGGGGGGTATAGGGTGTGTGTGTGTTTGGGGTGTATAGGGTGTGTGTGTGCATGTGTTTGGGGTGTATAGGGTGTGTGTGTGCGTTTGGGGTGTATAGGGTGTGTATGTGTTTGGGGTGTATAGGGTGTGCGTGTGTTTGGGGTGTATAGGGTGTGCGTGTGTTTGGGGTGTATAGGGTGTGCGTGTGTTTGGGGTGTATAGGGTGTGCGTGTGTTTGGGGTGTATAGGGTGTGTGTGTGTTTTCATGTACAAAAGGATGGTCTGTTTCTCATCATTCACCTTTCACCAAATTGCTTTGTTATTTTTATTTTGTTGTATTGTTATTTTACTTCTCTCGCATGCCCCATTCTATTTGATCTATACCAATATGGTGTTTGTGTGGTTCTAGTATTGGTTCTGCCACAGTTCTCAATGGGGCTTTTATGAGGTTGCATAACCAAGGTTCTGATGAGTTGGTTGTAACTGTTCCAGACGGACTCAGACGTTGTGGTTCTGATCACTGGAGTTCTGGTCCTGATCACGCTGCTGCCAATCATTCCTCAGGCTGGCAGGCAGCACATCTACGACTTCTTTGACATCTTTGGCCGACTGGCCTCCTGGAGTCTAAGGAACCCATGTGAGTTATTGCTGCTGGATTAGGCTAGCTTTAGCAAGCGGTTTATTGATTAGGCTAGCTTCATTAATCAGTTAATGATTAGGCTAGCTTTAGCATGTGGTTTATTGAATACGCTAGCTTTAGCCACCAGTTTATTGATAATTCTAGCTTTACGAATTGGGTATTGATTTGGCTAGCTTTATGAATCGGTTATTGATTAGGCTAGCTTTAAAAATCAGTTATTGATTAGGCTAGCTTTATCGATAGTTTATTGATTAGGCTAGCTTTAGCGATCGGTTATTGATTAGGGTAGTTTTATGAATCGGTTATTGATTAGGCTAGCTTGATCAAACGTTAATTGATTAGACTAGCTTTAGCAAGCAGTTTATTGATTAGGCTAGCTTTATCTATCGGTTTATTGATGAGGCTAGCTCTTGAAAGCAGTGTATTGATAAGGCTAGCTAGGGATCTGTTATTGATTAGCCTAGCTTTTTGAATCGGTTATTGATTAGAATTTAGCAAGCAGTTGATTGATTAGGCTTGCTTTAGCACTAAGAGCTTATTCCCCACTGTGTAGTGTTTTAAAAATGACTTGTATATTGTATTGTATACCTTTTAATCATATGTTTTACATTTATTTATTTTATCATGCCATCCATTAGTCTATTCTAAGCTAATGACTAGCACCATGTTAATAGTTATGACTTTCTAATGACTAGCACCATGTTAATAGTTATGACTTTCTAATGACTAGCACCATGTTAATAGTTATGACTTTCTGGCTAATGGTTTGAAAATATCAGGCTATTAGTTATAGTTGTAAGGATAATATGTATAGCAATGTATTTTTTATTTTTTATTTTTTATTTCATCTTTATTGACAGACTGCAGGGTCCATTAGAAGAACATACAACATAAACAACAACACAAACAACTGAGTCACATAATATACATGGATCAGTAGTACCACTTACTCCTTCAACAGACATTGATACCTATGCTTCCACAAAGGGGATTGATACCGCACTACACTGAGCTTAGGATCTACCAGCAGCTTTATTATGGAGTTCTGCGAGTCATTCAGCCTACATATAAATTTGTACATTAAATTCCTTAACAGAGCATGGAAAGAATAGATTCTTACTTCACAAAACAAAACACTTGCACCACTCCACCTAGGCTTTCTAAGTAAAATCCTCAAACCGTCATTATAGGCAACTCTAATCTCATGAAAGCTTGCCCTTTTAAACTTCACCCACAGACTGGCAGGATACAGCGGAGTGCAATAAGCACGAAACAGACTTATTTTGACATGATCCGAACACATATTGAATTTCCTAGCCAACATGTTAGCTTCAGCATATAATATACCGCACTGCCTGTCCATGTCATCGTCATCATACAATGTATCAGTAATGAAGCGCCCCAAATATTTTGTTTTAGTACAACAACATAACTCCTGCTTTGCCAAGTAAAACACAGGGAAGTTAAGATCCTTATCGCCTTTTGCTCTACATATCATGGCAACACTTTTTTTTGCATTGTATTTAACATCATGTTTTACCCCATAATCAGAACATATAGTCAGTAACTGTTGAAATCAAGCACTGCTAGGAGAGAAAATAGCTAAGTCATCAGCATACATAAAATGGTTAAAAAGGGTGTTACCAATCATACAGCCAGTTCTGCAGCGTGTTAGCTGTTCAGAAAGATCATTCATCTATACATTAAATAGTATTGTTTTATTATCACATTAATAATAATAACAACAACAACAATACATTGAATTTTTATAAGGCGCCTTTCAAGGCACTCAAGGTCGCCGTACAGTAATATAAAAAACAGTTCTCATAAAAATAATAAAAATAAATAAATAAATAAAATAAAATAAGATCAAAATAAGTAGTATACAATTAAAAAGGCATGGAGCCTGCAATCGAGCATTAAAAAGCATCACGTGGGACAGTAAGCCAGCCTAAACAAATGGGTTTTGAGGTGGTTTTGGAAACAGGAAATTGAGTCCAGATTTTTGATGTCAGGGGGGAGGGAGTTCCATAGACGTGGGGCGGAGCAGCTGAAGGCTCGCGACAACAACAACAACAATTATATTGCTATGTGTTCGTATAAAATATGTCAGGGGGAGAAGTCTCTGTTTTTAAAAACAGGAGGAGATGGAATGTTTTTAACCCACTCTGCTGTGTCTCCCCTGGCAACAGGCCACGCCCACGGCGTGTATCTCATCCACCTCCATGCCAGCGTGTACTCTCTGTTCCACCGCCTGTACGGCATGTACCCATGCAACTTCATCTCCTACCTGCGCTCCCACTACAGCATGAAGGAGAACATGGACACCTTCCAGGAGGTGGTCAAGGTAAAAAAAAAAAGAGAGAGAGAGAGAGAGAGAGAGAGAGACTACTGCACCATGTTTAATAGTGTAGAAAGTGCAGGCTGTTTGTTCTCTGTCTTCTGTGTCTATATTTGTGTGTTAGTAGGTCAAACGAGTTGCAGGAACAAATGTGTTGGGAATGTCGGATGTGTGAGATGAATATGAAGAAGTTATAATAAGGTTTCTGTGGCTAGCTTTCCTTCTCACCTCAGTGTCTCCTCTCCATCCTGCCCCCTCTCCTGTGTGTCTCCTCAGCCCATGTTGGAGCATGTGAGGGTGCACCCTGAGCTGGTGACTGGAACCCAGGACTACGAGCTGGATCCTTCCAGGTAAATATTACAACTGTAGGTACCTACAGTAAATATTATAACTGTAAATATTATAACTTCAGTCACCTACACTAGTAAATTTTATAACTACTGTAAATATTATAACTAGAGTTATCTACACTAGTAAATATTATAACTACTATTATAAGTTACCTAGAGTTTCTGTATTACTGATTAGTTTATTTATTAGAGATTTTCTCTGCGGTTGCGTTGAAAGGCTTGCGTTCTGACAACAGGAAGTCTCCTCCTTTGTGTTTCCTGTACAGGTGGAAGCACTTTGAGATCCACGACATTGTCATTGAGTGTGCCAAAGTGTCGCTGGACCCCAAGGAGTCGTCCTGCGAGGAGGGCTACTCCAGCACCCCCGACCCTCTCACCCCGCGACTCCAACCTCACCCTGGGCTGGACCTCACTTCCAGCCCCTACATGGACCTCCTCAGGGGCTCGGGTCAGTGGGGATGGCGTTTGGTCAACACACGCCCTGTCGTGGAGGGTTGTATCCGTTGCATATGAGGAAAAGTGCTGTTCAGTGTTATAAGAATGTATAAGTGTCCATTCTGCAGTAACACACCTTATATGCAGTAACACACCTTATATGATGTCCTGTTTAGTGTTAGAAGAATGTATAAGTGTCCATTCTGCAGTAATAAACCATTTGAGAAGAAAAGATGTCTCGGTTAGTGTTCCAAAAGGCTAATAGGGTCCCAGTGCTCCCCTGCTGTTAATAACTTACGCCAGCCAATCTTTAACATCTCATTTATATCTTCTATTTCTATGTTGAACAGGAAGTTCCACCTCTACGCCGCTGTCCATTGGTTGCCCTCCTCCTATGGCACAGCTGATTGGAGCAGAGGGAGCCTCTCACCACAGCTCACAGACCTCCTTCCTGCAGGTACAAGACGCTGCAGATCTACTCTAACAGGGCTACAGTTAATGCTACAGATCTAAGAGGGCTACAGTTACCTTAATGCTACAGATCTAAGAGGGCTACAGTTACCTCAATGCTACAGATCTAACAGGGCTATAGTTACCGTAATGCTACAGATCTAACAGGGCTACAGTTAATGCTACAGATCTAACAGGGCTACAGTTACCTTAGTGCTACAGATCTAACAGGGCTACAATTACCTCAATGCTACAGATCTAACAGGGCTACAGTTACCTTAATGCTACAGATCTAACAGGGCTACAGTTACGTTAATGCTACAGATCTAACAGGGCTAAAGTTAATGCTACAGATCTAACAGGGCTACAGTTACCTTAGTGCTACAGATCCACTATAACAGGGCTACAGTTAACCTAAAGCTATAGATCCACAATAACAGTGCCAAAGCTACCTTGATTGTTCAATAACATTAAAGATGATTCAACCGTTTGCCAGGAATAGAGCCAAGATGCCTGACTGTGTGTCTTTGTTTCCAGAGCTGTGAGGCTGATTCATTTAGAGCCAAGATGGCTGACTGTGTGTGTCTTTGTTTCCAGAGCTGTGAGGCTGATTCATTTAGAGCCAAGATGCCTGACTGTGTGTCTTTGTTTCCAGAGCTGTGAGGCTGATTCATTTAGAGCCAAGATGGCTGACTGTGTGTGTCTTTGTTTCCAGAGCTGTGAGGCTGATTCATTTAGAGCCAAGATGGCTGACTGTGTGTCTTTGTTTTCAGAGCGGTGAGACTGAGTCCTCTGGTAAGCTAGAGGGCCTCTGGAGCCCCTCCTCAGAGTGTGGTCTGACCACGCCCCCCACTTCCAGAGGAATCTCCCCCGCCAATGTTTCAGAACTCAGCCGAACCTCCTCCTCCTCAGGTCTGAGACGGCACACACACACCGTTAAATATTGACATTAGCACAAAGGCTGGCAGTACAGTACATATTTAATTTTTTTCCCCCAGCTGTGAAATGTCCCTCCTCAGCGTCCACCCCCATCGCCCCGTCCCCTGCCAACATGCTGTCAGAAGAGTACGAACACGTTAATCTGCCCAGCGACAGCAACAACCAGGTAACCAACCAAGTAACAGGAGGGAGAAGCCAGCTACTTTCACTACGCTTTGACCATAACACTCAAGTGCTTGTAGTTTGTAGATTTTATGAGGTTTATTTTTGGTATGTGCTGAGTGTTTCCCATATTAACGTCTCTCAGGAAGCTTTTGTTAGAGTATGGAGTGGTGAATGAACCCCTCTCGCTTGGCTACTTAGAGAAGAAACCCTAAAATAGAACCAGAAAGGCTAGCCAACAGGTTCAAACTGTAGGTGGTCTCCGACCAGAGAGAGGTTAACTAGCCAACAGGTTCATACTGTAGGTGGTCTCCGACCAGAGAGAGGCTAACCAACAGGTTAATATTATAGGTGGTCTCCGACCAGAGAGAGGCTAACTAGCCAACAGGTTCATATTGTAGGTGGTCTCCGACCAGAGAGAGGCTAACCAACAGGTTCATATTATAGGTGGTCTCCGACCAGAGAGAGGCTAACTAGCCAACAAGTTCATACTGTAGGTGGTCTCCAACCAGAGAGAGTCTAACCAACAAGTTCATATTATAGGTGGTCTCTGACCAGAGAGATGCTAACTAGCCAACAGGTTCATATTATAGGTGGTCTCCGACCAGAGAGAGGCTACCTAGCCAACAGGTTCATATTGTAGGTGGTCTCCGACCAGAAAGAGGCTAACCAACAGGTTCATATTATAGGTGGTCTCCGACCAGAGAGAGGCTAACCAACAGGTTCATATTATAGGTGGTCTCCGACCAGAGAGAGGCTAACTAGCCAACAGGTTCATATTGTAGGTGGTCTCCGACCAGAGAGAGGCCAACCAACAGGTTCATATTATAGGTGGTCTCCGACCAGAGAGAGGCTAACTAGCCAACAGGTTCATACTGTAGGTGGTCTCCAACCAGAGAGAGTCTAACCAACAAGTTCATATTATAGGTGGTCTCCGACCAGAAAGAGGCTAACTAGCCAACAGGTTCATATTATAGGTGGTCTCTGACCAGAGAGAGGCTAATTACCCAACAGGTTCATATTATAGGTGGTCTCCGACCACAGAGAGGCTAACTAGCCAACAGGTTCATATTATAGGTGGTCTCTGACCAGAGAGAGGCTAATTACCCAACAAGTTCATATTATAGGTGGTCTCCGACCAGAGAGAGGCTAGCTAGCCTACAGGTTCATACTGTAGGTGATCTCCGACCAGAGAGAGGCTAACTAGCCAACAGGCTTATACTGTAGGTGGTCTCTGACCAGAGAGATGGACATCTTGTCTGTTAATGCTAGTGGCTAGCCAGTGTTTGTTATTGTTACATTCCCTAGCTTTAAACTGTTCTCTCAAACGTAATCAGGATTCAGCATTACTAATCAGCTAAGATAAGTGAAAAGAGTTTGTGTGTGTGAATGTATGTTTCCTGAATTTTATACTTCCTGACAGCTGAAGGAGCATCAAAGTGGAAAAGTGGAGAAAGGTGTTAATCAACCTATAGGAGAGGGAGAGAGCGGGAACCCTGATGTCATCATCAACAAGAAAGGTCAGTGTGCTGGGTCACTACAGAAAGGTCAGTGTCCAGGGTCACTACAGAAAGGTCAGTGTCCCGGGTCACTACAGAAAGGTCAGTGTCCCGGGTCACTACAGAAAGGTCAGTGTCCCGGGTCACTACAGAAAGGTCAGTGTCCCGGGTCACTACAGAAAGGTCAGTGTCCCAGGTCACTACAGAAAGGTCAGTGTCCCGGGTCACTACAGAAAGGTCAGTGTCCCAGGTCACTACAGAAAGGTCAGTGTCCCGGGTCACTACAGAAAGGTCAGTGTGCTACAGGTCACTACAGAAAGGTCAGTGTCCCGGGTCACCACAGAAAGGTCAGTGTCCCGGGTCACCACAGAAAGGTCAGTGTCCTGGGTCACTACAGAAAGGTCAGTGTGCTACAGGTCACTACAGAAAGGTCACTACAGAAAGGTCAGTGTGCTACAGGTCACTACAGAAAGGTCAGTGCCCTAGGTCTCTGCTAGTCTCTCTCTCGCTCTCTCTCTCTGTGTGGGCATTGGAATGAAAGGATGAAGGTCAGTGTCCCAGGTCACTGCGAGTCTCTCTCTCTCTGTGTGCGAGGTGGGGTTAGAGATAATGTTGGTACTCTAACGGAGAGAGAAGCAACCTGCTGTCATTTCATACCTGTCTCATCTTCACCTCATGACTTTAGACTGTGTGTGTGTGTGTGTGTGTGTGTGTGTGTGTGTGTGTGTGTGTGTGTGTGTGTGTGTGTGTGTGAGACTCTGTCCAGGTGTCTCAGAGCGAGTGAGGAACCTGTCCCTGACCGAGCTGTCTGACTTCATCAAAGAGAGAGACCTGGAAAACAGCCAGAGGACGGACAAGGAGAGAGAGGAGGGTAAACACACCCACACACACACACACACACACTCTACTCACACTTAACAAACACGCACGCTGATGTTTGTCCCCATTCTATTCAAATGCACTCCAACTTGTAGTCTAGTGGTTCCAAACCCAGTCAAGTACCCCCAGCCATTTCAACTGGCCAGTTTCTTGCACACCTGGTGTAATTAGTCACATACAGCGAGGCCTTGACTAATTGCACCAGGTGTGCTGGCATTAGGGAAGATCCAGTTCCTGGCATGGCGGGGGTCCTTGAGGACTGGATTGGGAACCACTGTAATCTAGTCCATCATCAGTGTTACAGCCAAAAGAGGTAGGGTTTATAATGAGCTGATTCAGAGCAGAGGTAGGGTTTATAATGAGCTGATTCAGAGCAGAGGTAGGGTTTATAATGAGCTGATTCAGAGCAGAGGTAGGGTTTATAATGAGCTGATTCAGAGCAGAGGTAGGGTTTATAATGAGCTGATTCAGAGCAGAGGTAGGGTTTATAATGAGCTGATTCAGAGCAGAGGTAGGGTTTATAATGAGCTGATTCAGAGCAGAGGTAGGTTTGTATGGGTTAGAGTTAGTAGAAGTAGGTTTGTATGGGTTAGAGTTAGTAGAAGTAGGTTTGTATGGGTTATAGTTAATAGAGGTAGGTTTGTATGGGTTAGTTAGTAGAGGTAGGTTTGTATGGGTTAGAGTTAATAGAGGTAGGTTTGTATGGGTTAGAGTTAATAGAGGTAGGTTTGGATGGGTTAGTTAGTAGAAGTAGGTTTGTATGGGTTAGAGTTAGTAGAGGTAGGTTTGTATGGGTTAGAGTTAGTAGAGGTAGGTTTGTATGGGTTAGAGTTAGTAGAGGTAGGTTTGTATGGGTTAGAGGTAGGTTTGTATGGGTTAGAGTTAATAGAGGTAGGTTTGTATGGGTTAGAGTTAGTAGAGGTAGGTTTGTATGGGTTAGAGTTAATAGAGGTAGGTTTGTATGGGTTAGAGTTAGTAGAGGTAGGTTTGTATGGGTTAGAGTTAGTAGGTTTGGTAGAAGTAGGGTTACGGTAGATTTATAGGTGTTAGGGTTAGGGGAGGTTTGTAGGGTTAGGGGAGGTTTGTAGGGTTAGGGGAGGTTTGTAGGGTTAGGGGAGGTTTGGAGGGTTAGGTTATGAGAGGTTTGTAGGGTTAGGGTTTGGAGAGGTTTGTAGGGTTAGTGGAGGTTTGTAGGGTTAGAAAAGGTTTGTAGGGTTAGGGGAGGTTTGTAGGGTTTGGAGAGGTTTGTAGGGTTAGGGGAGGTTTGTAGGGTTAGAGTTAGGAGAGGTTTGTAGGGTTAGGGGAGGTTTGTAGGGTTAGGGGAGGTTTGTAGGGTTAGGGTTAGGGGAGGTTTGTAGGGTTAGAGTTAGGAGAGGTTTGTAGGGTTAGGGGAGGTTTGTAGGGTTAGGGTTAGGGGAGGTTTTGTAGGGTTAGGGGTTAGGGTTAGGAGAGGTTTGTAGGGTTAGGGTTTGGGTTAGGGGAGGTTCGTAGGGTTAGGGGTTGGGGAAGGTTTGTAGGGTTAGGGGAGGGTTAGGGTTAGGAGAGGTTTGTAGGGGAGTTAGAGGTGTAGGGTTAGGGGAGGTTTGTAGGGTTAGAGTTAGGAGAGGTTTGTAGGGTTAGGGTTTGGGAGGTTTGTAGGGTTAGGGAGGTTTATAGGGTTAGGTTTGTAGGGTTTGTAGGGTTAGAGTTTGGAGAGGTTTGTAGGGTTAGGGGAGGTTTGTAGGGTTTGGAGAGGTTTGTAGGGTTTGGAGAGGTTTGTAGGGTTAGGGTTAGGGGAGGTTTGTAGGGTTAGAGTTAGGAGAGGTTTGTAGGGTTAGGGTTTGGAGAGGTTTGTAGGGTTAGGGGAGGTTCGTAGGGTTAGGGTTAGGGGAGGTTTGTAGGGTTAGGGTTGGTAGAGAGATGTTTGGCTTGTAATGAGACTTCCCTCTCTCTGATCTCCCAGAGGCCATTGCAGAGGAGCTGCTGAAGCTGACCCATCCAAAGCCCTCTTCCTCCTGCTCCTCCTCTTCCCTCAGTTTGAACAAGGAGGAGCCCCAGCGCCTGGCCTCCACACCCGACCGCAGGGAGGTCTCGGCTGGCCAATCAAACCACCCGCTGCCCTGGTCCTTCCGGCCCTGCTTCGCCCCCATAGACAGCCTGCTCCCTGGGGAGTCTGCTGGAGGGCACAGCCCCTACCGGCTGGAGGAGGGGGGCCCCGCCCTGTTCTCCCCCCGCTCCTCCAGCCAGGGGCCTGCTCCTCCATACGAGCCTCTCTTCCAGTTGGCTCTACCCAGAGCTGCACCATTGTTTGTGGGGAGAAAGACTGAGGAGGTGGCCAGGAGGGCTGGAGGTGGAGGAGACGGCAAGAGAGGAGGAGGAGGAGAGGTGAAAGAGGGGGAAGAGGAGGAGGAACAGTCGTTCCTTTCTCCTATGGAGGTTCTGGATAGACTCATTCTTCACGGCCATGAGGCCCATAGCACACTGATGAAGAGGTACTGTCGTCATCCTCATCCTCATCCTGTCTGTCTGTCTGTCTGTCTGTCTGTCTGTCTGTCTGTCTGTCTGTCTGTCTGTCTGTCTGTCTGTCTGTCTGTCGGGTCTGTCTGGCTGTCTGTCATCATTCAGCAGCATAAAACCTATAGACTACTTATCCAGCCTATCGAACCTGTCTGTGGGGTCTGTGGGGTCTGTCTGTGGGGTCTGTCTGTGGGGTCGGTCTGTCGGTCTGTCTGTTGGTCTGTCTGTCGGTCTGTCTGTCGGTCTGTCTGTCGGTCTGTCTGTGGGGTCTGTCGGGTCTGTCTGTCTGTCGGTCTGTCGGGTCTGTCTGTCGGGTCTGTCTGTCTGGCTGTCATCATTCAGCAGCATAAAACCTATAGACTACTTATCCAGCATATCGAACCTGTCTGTGGGGTCTGTGGGGTCTGTGGGGCCTGTCTGTCGGTCTGTCGGTCTGTCTGTCGGTCTGTCTGTCGGGTCTGTCTGTCTGTCTGTCATCATTCAGCAGCATAAAACCTATAGACTACTTCCACGGTTTTGATCTTCATATATTTACAAGTGTTCTCCCGTCTACTTGGTGCCTCTGTTTTCTACTTCTCCTTTCAACTGTGTGTGTGTGTGTGTGTGTGTGTGTGTGTGTGTGTGTGTGTGTGTGTATTGCAGACTCACCATGCCAAACAAATCTGTGGACTGGAGTCACTTTGGAGGTAAACCTCAGAGCATGAAGTCCAGAGGTACTGACCACTAGCATCATGAGCTAGCCTTCCAGCTGAGTCCACTCCATTGCTCTGACCCAGCCATCCACTCCTGGGTTTAGGCTCTACCTCTCCATTAGCTAGAGCCCCTATCCTACCCTGTGTGTGTGTGTGTGTGTGTGTGTGTGTGTGTGTGTGTGTGTGTGTGTGTGTGTGTGTGTGTGTGTGTGTGTGTGTGTGTGTGTGTGTGTGTGTGTGTGTGTGTGTGTGTTTCCATCCCTCTGGAGAGTTCTGGCTAAGCTTTGACGGGGGAACATGCATTTGCTTCCTGTGTTGTGCTGTCGTGTGTGTGTGTGTGTGTTCTGCTATATTTAATAATACTAGTTATAGATGTCCTCTTATCTCAGTCACCTCTACTGTGTGTTCCTGTGTGTTCACTATGTCACATTCCTTCCTGGTTAGGCTCCACCTCTGGGGAGGAGCTTCAGACAGTGCGTAGCCAGTTGCTCCTCCTCCACAGCCAGCTGCTGTATGAGCGGTATAAGCGTCAGCAGCACGCCATGCGGAACCGACGGCTGCTTCGACGGGTCATCAACGCCACCGCTCTGGAGGAGCAGAACCACTCCATGGTAACCCTGTACCACCACCTCACTCACATTCACATTCAGAACGTTAGCCTTAGCTTAGCCTCACGTCTCCATGGTAACCCTGTACCACCACCTCACTCACATTCACATTCAGAACGTTAGCCTTAGCTTAGCCTCACGTCTCCATGGTAACCCTGTACCACCACCTCACTCACATTCACATTCAGAACGTTAGCCTTAGCTTAGCCTCACGTCTCCATGGTAACCCTGTACCACCACCTCACTCACATTCACATTCAGAACGTTAGCCTTAGCTTAGCCTCACGTCTCCATGGTAACCCTGTACCACCACCTCACTCACATTCACATTCAGAACCTTAGCCTTAGCTTAGCCTCATGTCTCCATGGTAACCCTGTACCACCACCTCACTCACATTCACATTCAGAACCTTAGCCTTAGCTTAGCCTCACGTCTCCATGGTAACCCTGTACCACCACCTCACTCACATTCACATTCAGAACGTTAGCCTTAGCTTAGCCTCACGTCTCCATGGTAACCCTGTACCACCACCTCACTCACATTCACATTCAGAACGTTAGCCTTAGCTTAGCCTCACGTCTCCATGGTAACCCTGTACCACCACCTCACTCACATTCACATTCAGAACGTTAGCCTTAGCTTAGCCTCACGTGGTGCCTTTGAAGTGATAACGTGTGTGTGTGTGTGTGGCTGCAGAAGACCCAGCTGAAGCTGCAGGACGTGGAGATTCAGTCTCTGAGAGCCAGTCTGGAGGAGGAGCAAAGGTGCTACTCCCTCCTGAAGCAGGACACCAACGAGAGCACCACACGCCTGCACAGCCAGATACAACACCTGCAGCTGGAACACCAGGAGTACTACACCAAGGCTCAGAAACTACAGGTAGACACTTAACACTGACAAACTACAGGTAGACACTTAACACTGAAACAAAACACAGGTAGACACTTAAAGGTGCAGTATGTAAATTTCAATTTCTAGCAATAAATTTAATTTTTTATGTTTTTTTACGTTTATTACATACCTCCTGGAGGATATCATTAAACCAAATGCTCGGAGAGAAGGTGCGCCATATATGAGCGCCCTGGGCCCTGTATTCAGCTTTAAAAATCTAGGGACGCCCGCCCAACCCTAACCAATCAGGGGAGTTTTTTGCAAGGAGTAAGGGCTACCTGCCTGTCAATCACCTCACGTGCACACTCCTAGGTAAAATACAGGTCTGCTTACAGCGTCACCCTCCAAACAAGCTTGTTGTTACAATTCGCGTTGCAGACAAAAGTAGCAGCGGTGTGAACTAGTTGCAAGGCGGCTGAATGTCCTCGCAAAAAACTCCCAAGTGCAGTTTTAGAACGTTAGGAAATATCGCGCCAGATTTGTCAAAAAAGCATTATTCGTTTATATGCATATGTTGGATGTACCCGGCAACGTATAGTAGCAATGGTGCCAATCGCAGCTAGATAAAAACGATTGCTCATACCAACAGGGGAATACAATTATGAAATTGTTTTTGTTAACGTTAGCTAACTATTTGGTTACTATGGAAACGGTCATTTGTGTCTCTGCTCGTTGCTTTGGTGTGAACCACTCAGTTTTTGAGCGTTTACGATCAGGCGTTCGGGATTCTTTTGTTTCTCACCTCCGAATCAGACATCGCTTTATGCATTGTTGGTGAGAACCGGAAATATGCACAACACAAGTCAGAGCGCGCACGAGCATGTGTGGGATGGGCCTTTGAGAGGGATAGGAGGGACTAAAGACTCAGGAGGTTGGCTTTTTTGAGTGTTGTGATTCAAATTCTTGCAGTTTTTTCCCTACTTCTCTAGAACTACATACTGCACCTTTAACACTGAGACAAACTACAGGTAGTTAACACTGAGACAAACTACAGGTAGATACTAGGGATGGGCATGAATATTCGAAATTATGTGGGTATTCGAATATAGCTGCAGTTATTTATTTATATTTTTTGCCTAAAGTTAATTAAAATTTTATTCATTAGCGATTTTGATAACATACTGTTTATAACGTGTACACCAATATCATTGAAATACGTAAAAAGTAGAAAGAAAAAGCACAATTTCTATTTATTAAATGCATTTACCCTGCTTTCCACACAAGTAGTTTAAACTTGCAGGCAGTGCAGTGCGCCAATTGAAGGCACGAGATTGCTCTATGCTAGTGCGCTGGATCACCGATACAAACACATGCGCACTATAGCGCCGACTCCCCGCTCAGAGATCATAGAAAATCTGTCCAAATGTGTCAGAGTAAGAAATGT